>PVHP010013400.1:0-41030 GCA_004024765.1 Zapus hudsonius | reverse complement strand
GGACTAGAGTGAGACCCTACCTCGGGAAAAAAAAAAAAAAAGCCTGAAGTTATATCTTTTCGCTCCTTTTGCTGCCTGGATAAAATCTTGCATTTCCTTCAAGCTATCCCTCAAACATCCTTTCCTCAATGGAAGCACGCCTTTAATCCCAGCACTAGGGAGGCAGAGGTAGGAGTATCACCATGAGTTCAAGGCCACCCTGAGACTACATAGTGAATTCCAGGTCAGCTTGGGCTAGAGTGAGACCCTACCTCGAAAAACCAAAAAAAAAAAAAAAAAAAAAAAAAGAATGGCTGAAAAGATGGCTCTGCAACTAAAGGCATTTGCTTACAAACTTTGATGGCCTAGGTTTGATTCTCCAGTACCTATGTAAAGCCAGATGCACAAAGTGGCACATATGTTTGGACTTTGAGCAGTAGCAAGAAGCCTTGGCTTATCCATTTTCTCCCCTGTCCTCTCTTTCACAAATACAATTAAAAAAAAAAAGAGCTCAAAAGAAAGTTAGCAGATTTTTCAGCTCTTTACCTCCTGTTTCTGTTCAAACATGGAAATCCTTTCTTCCGGGATTGGAAAGAACATTCAGATAGAGTCAAAGCAACTGTTTCATTAATGTGTCAATGAAACACAGAGAAAGCGAGGTAGTTTCAGTTAATCAATTGTGTGTGTGGTAGGGAAAAAAATGTTTCATGTATGTTCTGGCACCATCACACTTTGTCATACTCTATATATAGATGTTACAGAGGGCATAAGCATCATTAGCAGTCTTGCCTTGGGAACACTTTTTACTAAATATTTTCATTGTCTCAAGTGATATATAAAAACATTTTAGGTGCCAGGTGTGGTGGCACACTCCTTTAATCCCAGCACTTAGGAAGCAGAGGTAGGAGGTTCCCAGGAATTCGAGGCCACTCTGACTACATAGTGAATTCCAGGTCAGCCTGGGTTAGAGCAAGACCCTACCTTGAAAAACAATATTAGGCCTGGAGTGATGCTTCAGTAGTTAAAGACACTTGCAAAGCCTGATGGCTGGGTTCATTTCCTCAGTACCCACGTAAAGCCAGACATTTGAAGTTTATTTGCAGTGGTAAGAGGCCCTAACATGCCCAGTGCCTATGTTCATTCATTTTCATATTCTCTCTCTCTCTTTCTCTCTCTCCCTCCTTTCTACTAAATAGAACTATCTAAAAACATTCTTAAATATAATTATCACATTTTTGTGATAATTGGGTTTTGAGATGTGAGGTATTGAATTTCAGTTTAATAGTCAAGGAAATGAAGACTCAAAGAAGGTATTTCTTTTGAGCATACCTAGTTTTAAAAAATAATAATAGTTGACAGTTTTCTGATAAATACTTTTATTTCTATTTTAAATTTTTTTGTACTAGGGCTTTCCATATGTTAAACATGTATGCCATCTCTGAACTATGCTCCCAGCCCCTATGTTGATTTATAAGTTGTATAAAACTATATGAGGGTCTGGGGAGGTAGCTCAGTGGGTATGGAACTTGTCAAAACTCCCCAGCACCCATGTAAAAAGCCATGCATGGTGACACATTCCTATCATCCCAGAGCTGGGGAAGCAAAACCAAGAGGATTTGTAAGGCTCTCTGGCTAGCTAGTATAGCCAAATTAGTGAGCTCTGGTTCAGTCAGACACTCTGTCTCAAAAAATCAGGAGAATAGAAATTGAGAAAGATATTAACCTTTGGCCTCCACAAGCATACACACACACACACACACACACACACACACACACACACACACACACACACGTGTAGTTTCACTCATCCAGACACCCACATGCATGAACATTCATACACATTCAAATAAACTACATGAGACTTCCTTTCATATCCATCAGTTACATTAAAATATCTGCAGGAATTAAATGTGATGTCCTTTATCCTGCTAGTACTGACAGCAGCTATTGGTTGTTAGGCACTGAGACTCATGGCTTGGAGAGCTACTAAAGCATGATTGTGTGATAAAAGACCAAACCTTACATTTAGAACCCAGCATTTTCTTCATTAAAATGTAGCTATGAGTCATAAGAAAAGCAAGCAGATTCTTCTATTTTACAGTCAGAAAAGACTCCATGAAGTAGGTATATCTCATTGTGGGACTTAAAAGGGGAACAGGGCTTTGAATTGTTCTTTTGAAGGAGAATAAAAGTTGTTACTGGCAAAATGAACATCAGTGGAAGAAAGCTGCTGGTCTTATGAAGGTTTCAAAGCCCTGAAAAATAGAGTAAGTAGAGTTAGGAAATGTGATAGTGGGGAAGATTGGAAATGGGGGTTTTTCAATGGAATAATCCATGAAATCAACCTTCTCCTTCTTCTGTACAGGGATAGGCAGATAAAGTCAGAGCATGTTCTTGATGTTGATGCCATAGAAACCACCCAGGCATCACTGGGTAATCTGTAGAGCAGATAAATGGAAGTTGATTATTCAAGCCAAACCTCCCTTCTGGAAGGCATTCATTACATGTTAATTGAGCTGAACTGATATTTTAACATTTGATAGAAATCCTTTTAAATAACCCCCTTTAACTATATAAATGGAACAACTAAGTAAGTACTTTCTGGGCCTCTAAAATAAATTATTGACCTAATATAGACACATTAATGTCTTTAGAAACATAAAGCAAGTAACCATATGTTATAGTCAGCTTTCTCATTGGTGCAACAAAGAACCCAAACAAAAAGCAGCTTGTGGAAGAATAGGGTTTATTTTGGCTTACAGACTCCAGGGGAAGCTCCATGATGGCAAGGAAAACTATAGTATCATGAGCAGAGGGTGGACATCACTTCCTGGCCAATATCAGGTAGACAACAGCAGCAGGAGAGTGTGCCAAACACTGGCAAAGGGAAACTGCCTATAACCCCCATAAGCCCACCTCCAACAACACAGCTCCAACAAGGTTCTAATACCCATACTGATCATTGGCTAGAGATCGAGCATTCAGAACACATTTGTTTGTGGGGGATACCTGGATCAAACCATGAGACCATATTTGTGCACCTTTTCTTACTGTCTGTTTCTTAAACTTTGACTTCCTCTCTCATTGGCTATCCTTGTCACAAAGTCATTTATTCCTCATTGAAGATAGTGCCATTCACTCAATATGAAATCTATAAGTTTTGTTATGTAAAAGTTAAAGCAGATTTAGTAAAATAACTTTTTCCTTTTCTAGTGGGCAGTATTAGTAAAATACATGTTTTATTAACTGTAAAATCCCTGTATTAGTTTTTTCAATAATGTCATCTTTTATAAATACTAAATATTCAAATTATATCTCTCCAATCTTTCTTTTTGGCTAGAATGAGAATCTAGTGGCAGAAAATGCCAAGCAGACCTGCTTCAAAAAAACAATAATACTACATTGAGGGAAACATGGGTGCTATGAGTAAACTGTACAGAAATTAAAAGTAAGGTAAATGAAGAACTAAATTCTTAATATTCTCTCAGTGAATCTGGAATCTGATCATTGAGAGGGACATCTGTTCAGAGTCATTTAGTCCATTAGTTTCCTAGTGCTAAAAATTTGGGAGCTATAGGGAGGAGTGGTTTTTTTTTTGTTTTGTTTTTGTTTTGTTTTGTTTTTTGATACAGACTACACAGGGTTGTCCAGGCTGAGCTTGAACTAATAACCTTCCTGCCTCATCCTTTCAAATGATGGGATTAGAAATGTGTTCTAGCACACCGAGCTAAGAGGAATATTTAAACATAAATTCCCATAACCCATCCTAAGGTTCTGGCACATTGAATCTGGGGTGGTAGTACCCAAGTTAGGGTCTGAACCTGTACCCTGGCAGCCATAACAAACCAGGCTCTGCCACCTGTACCCAATAAGCCAATTAAAAGAGCCAAATTAATTATGAAAAGCTAGAAAGGGAACATTATTCAGTACTGGCCATATTGGGAAGAACAAAGTAGTCCATTGACATCCCTCCCCCACCCCATGATGATTTAAATAGAAGGCAAAAAATATACACAGCCAAGCAATCCCAGTCAGAATGTTGTCCCATCCATCCCATTGTCCCAATTGCATTCTCTAATGAAAGGTCATCCAAACTTTCCCAAAAACATGTTCCTCCTAGGGTTGTAATACATTGATGACAATATCAGGTATACTAGTTACAACATGGGGAAATATCTGCTTTAGGGCCCCAGAGGCTATCTGATGACATTCTTAACTTTGGGGTTGGTAGAAGTGGCAGAGTCTCAGAAGTCTGCCTGCCCTCTTCCTCCTACCACCTGGCCAATCTAGGACCTGAGACCACCCTCTGGTATGGAAATTGAAAGTAACCCTGAGCCCAAGCCCATGCTTCCACACTCCCCAAGGTCCTCTTTTCATATAGCAATCACCTCCTCCAGTAGGATAGATAGAAGCCTCCAGACATTTCTCTCTTTCTGACCCTCTTCTGTGGAGTTACTTATGTTCTATCTCTCCCTTGGTCTGTTTGTCTTAGCCTCCTGTCTATTATCCTTTCTACACACACTCCTTCTACCTTGTCTCTCTCATTTTGCTCCTGCTGCTGCTTTCTATCCCCTTCCCCTCCCCCTCTCTGTTACCTAGCTTCTAGATCAGATATGGCTCCCCTCTACCTGTCTTCCCTTAACTCACTCTAGCTTTTCCCTACCACCAGTGATATGAGCCAGTGCTCCCTCTCCACTCTGCCTGGCTCCCCCTTCCCCTCTTAAACTGTGCCCCACTGAGTGGTTCATAAAATACATTCTTAAGTACCAACAAAGGTACAGTCCCAGAGCCTCTGTTTCAGGCTTGCAACAGGACGCTCAGAGTTGATTCCTACATTCCAAAAGGACTTATCTAATAGTCACAACAATGTTGGGTCACACAGAGATGGGTAATAAATAGCCATTTAAGGGGCTATGCTAGCAAGATAAATTATCTCTGCGACATTCCATCTCCCCACAATCACTGAAGTTCTAATCAGTCAGTCAGCCTCTGGAGAATGTTCAGTGTAAGGGCAGCTTCTTTCTAGGAACTTGAGGTCATACCAGTGATAAAGTTGCATCTTACAAAAAGTGAGCCCAAAAATCTCCCTCCTTTAGAATTTTCACTTGGTGGTTCTGGCTTTGCCTGTGAAAATCACAGAAAGTGATCTTTACCTATTTAAATAGATCTTTCTTTAGTTCCTAGACAATGTGCATCCCTATTTATATTAGCCCTAATGTCTTTTAGTGTTGTGTTAAAGTGTGTGTGTGTGTGTGTGTGTGTGTGTGTGTGTGTGTGTGTGTGTGTGTGTGTGTTTAGGGGTGTATACTTTCAAATAGCTTTTTCTCTAGCCTCGTATCCTCTAGAAATTTGACCATAACTTTTCTATATAGTATCCTAAATTTAAAATTAAAACATACCAAACTTCCCAAAACACCCTTTTGTAGAAATAATGCAGCTATATAACCAAGCTATAAAGGATATTGAACTATTAAAGGAAATTCCATTACCTTTGTTCAAATTAAACCTCTGTGGTTATTGTAAAATGTACTTTGCTGTGTGGATCTTTTCAAGAAAAGGAAAATGATGCTTTCCATTTTTAAGCCTCATACAGACAGACTATTAATTTGCTTAGAAATCAGGAAAGCTTTCTTCCTCCCTCCCTTCCTCACTTCTTTTCTTTCTTTCCCATGTTATCTTTTGTAGTTTAGTAGTCAAAACTCAACTTTAGACATGGTTGAATTGTATTCAACCACCTTCTGAGTTTTATTCTGTCCCCCTTCCAGGACAACTTAAATTAATAAAGTGGAAGGAATGAAGTCATTGTATTGCACAAACCTGTGGTTGAGACAGTGCTTTTATGACTAACCCCAGGTGCTAATTTTATCAAGAAAAGACTTCTTGAAACCCAGAAATGCAGTTGTCACCTAACACAAATCTTACTGTCACCCTAGCTAAATGGAAGACTATGTAAAGCCTACATGGAAATTTGGTTTTGATTTCAAAAATTCATTATTATACCAAAGCAAAACAAGTTGTTTAAGGCTAAAACCTAGGCCTAAAGTATTCTTCTTGGTTGATTGGACGAAATAAAAGACGGATTGGATAGTTACCAGCCTTTAACTGTTCAGACCATTTTTTTCAGTCGTAAAAATCAGGGAAGATGATATCACCCCTTAATTCAGCCAAGTCTGCCCTGCTTGCTTTGTTCATAATGTAAATTGCCCTGTGCTCTTTTTCCCCTTAGAACAGACAGTACAGTACATTTTAGAAGTAGGAATTATTGACTGGGTGGTTGGAGAAGGGATAGGTTAGAAAGGGAGAGTCATCCTCTCTTTCCCCTTCTTGCCTACTAATGAGTCGGTGCTATCTACTGAGAACAAAGGATGGTGAGACTAGTTGACAAGTGTGCAGCCATCGAGTAGTAGTTCTTCTCACTGAATCATAAGGATTTGGGCACCAATTTATTTTTTCATCCTAAATGTATATGCCACTTTCACTTGATCTTAGCCAAAAGGCCGAGAAGCAATTATATATGCCACTTTCTGTACTCTTTAATTAACAAGCTTCAGTTTCTGTCTCATAAATGCCCTGTAAAGCCAAGTATTTTATTTTCTTAACTTTTTCCTGGTTGCCATCCATAACTTTTCTATTAATGTGGGGAAAAACAAGAAAAAGGGGGTTCAAAGAGTAAATGTGACTCTAGTCTTAGACTATGTAAGTTGTAGATAAAGAAAATGCAACACTCTGTCCTTCACTGCCAAACTAGACAAAAGAAAAAAAAATACAATGGATAACATGAACTCTTGGAAGCCATACATTCCTTCAGTGGGCAGGAGTAGGTAAACATTAACTGGAAATGTTGATCAACCTACTGACAGTAGACACAGGGAAAAGCTTTCCATAGGCCCTTCCTGCTATGAATGGGAGAGGGAATGAAAGTCATTTGTAAGCAATAAGAAGCAGGAATTAAGAAATATAGTATGGGTCTGGAGAGGTAGTTCAGCAATTAAAGTCATTGTTTGCAAAGCCTAACAGCCTGGGTTCAATTGCTCAGCACACACATAAAACCAGATGCAAAAAGTGGCACAAACATCTGGCATTTACAGTGAGTTCGAGGCCATCCTGGGATACAGAGTTCCAGGTCAGCCTGGACTAGAGTAAAACCCTACTTTGTGGGGGGAAAAAAACTCTTTTAGATTGTTGAAATATTAATTACATTAGGGCTGTTTTAAACCTCCCTGTTCTCATACCAATGAGGTCAGCTCTGTGGTAGGGTCTTTAAAAGAAACAGAAATAAAGATTTAAGTGTGTGTTAGTTGCTCCTCTTGTTGCTGAGACAAAAATGCATTAGCAGAAGCATCTTAAAGAAGGAAAGGTTTATTTTGGCTCATAGTTCCAAGAGACACAGTCCATCATGGGAACCACATGGTGGAGCACTCTTGTCTGTGGCAGTGGGAGCTCACAGCTACTGCTTCCTCAAATGGCAGCAGATGCACTTGGGAAACAGAGTGTGACAGGAAGAAGCCAGGGTTAGTTAGTATACCCTTCAGGACCTGCCCCCAGTGACATTTCTTCCACTTAGGCCCCACCTCTTGGTTCTATAGTCTCTCAAAATAGCACCACTAATTGGGGAACAATGTTTAAAACGTGAGACTGTGGGAACATTTTAGGTTTAAACCTTTACACAGTATTTCTAGCTTTCATTCACAATCCTTATTAACTTAAACCTATACAATTTTATATACTAAGTATTGTATGTTTGTTTGTAGGAATCAGCTTCTACAGCTGAGCTCACACCCAGTTTTCTTCTCTTTTTTTTATTACTAGTCATAGTCCTGGAATTCATGGCCTCAGCTGGACTTCTCAGCAGCCATTGTGACCCACCCTGCATTGGTCTCATAGCCACTCTGCTTTTCTAGGTTTGCTGTGGAATTTGTCCTCCAATGACAAACTCAAGAATCTCATGATCACAGAAGCCTTGCTCACACTGACAGAGAATATCATCATTCCCTTCTCGGGGTGGCCTGAAGGAGACTACCCCAAGGCAAACGGTCTGCTCGATTTCGATATATTCTACAATGTCACTGGATGCTTAAGGTAATGCCACCTCAGGTCCCCACCTACCCAGATGGAAGATATAATCAAATTAAGTACCCCAAGAGAAGTCAAGATGCATTCTACTTTTGTTCCTTTCTTACTTACACAGTTTATTTTGTTCATTTTCCACAGTTTAGTTTTTGAGGTAATGAAAATAATTTATTATGATAAAATGTTTATTGTATCTCCAGTTGATCACACAGTAATTCATATCAGATACCACTTTTATGTAAAGCATTTTATTAGCAACTAGAAATTATGCAAAGTTGAATAAGAAAGTCTTAAGGAAATTTTCATCCAGCAGGGGTTGGATGAGCAGATTAACTGGCATGCCCCCAGTACTAAAATGTTTAGAACAGCGTTTCTTGCAGTGGCCACAGAGCCAGCTGCACGAGCATCACCTGATAGGATTTGGTCTCACTGCAGACACAGTAAGTCACAGCCCCCAGGATGGAGCAAGCTGGCTAGTTTTAACAAGCTCTTCAGGTAATGCTAAGGGATGCTGAAGTTTGAGAGCCTAGTGTCAGAAGTACACCTGAAGCCCTTTGGCAACACAAACCAAAGGGCCATTTGTTCCCTCAGCTGAGTCAGAAATGCCCCAGAGAGGCTGGGGAGATGACTCTGCAGTTAAAAGAACTTGCTTGCAAAACCTGACAGCCTGGGTTTGATTCCCCAGTACCTATGTAAAGCCAGACACATAGTGGTGTGTGTGTTTGGAGTTCATTTGCAATAGCCTGGCATGCCTATACTCATACATTCTCTCTCAAATAAATGGATAGATGATAGGTAGGTCGGTAGATAGGTAGATAGGTAGGTAAGTCAGTAGATAAAAAAAAATATTTTTTTAAAAGAAGTGTTCCAGAGGAGGCATGCCAGCTGAGCAGAGACTCGCTAGACTATTTTTGGTCTGCTGATGAAGGACTGAATTCTTAAAAAGCATAGGAAGCGTCCCTTTGACTCCATCTTCTGTTGCTCCGGCTGGAATGGCTTTCTCTAGTACATGAGTGATCTGTTACTCGGCTACTCAAAACATTATTGTCATGAAATTTCTCTTTGGCTGCCAATGTTTTACATATATAACAATTCCTAGGATAGCAGATACATTAGTCAGAACCTTTTCTATTGAACATGGCAGAAGCAGGGCACCAGCTACATACTGGTTCACATGGATGAGATGTTGCAGGTCACTTGTGGAATCCAGACTTCACAGACCAGGACAGACATTCAGCATTTCTGTGACTCACTCCTTTCTGATTCCTGCCTCTTCTTTTTCCTTATTTTACCCATTCTTCACCAGTTTGTCCACAGAGCAGGAAGGACACACTTCATTCTTCCCATGACTATACAGGCACATGGTAGGCTTCTTCCTCCTACTCTTCAGAATGGTGCTCATGATTTCATCCACTGGTGCCAGGGTCGGCCACACCTAGGTCAATTAGTTGCTTGCTTTATTTATAGTAAGGATGACAAGGTTGCTTCTATAAGAATGGAAAAACTTGGAGAAAAACAAAACAAAAACAAAGACATCTGGGTACCTTGGAGCACAAGCAGCCTTTCTCAGTTTATGCACAGCATTCTTTACCACCTTTCCCACAAACATGCTCAATACAACTAAACTGCATGCTTTTTCTTAGATGTATGTCACTGGGACTGGAGAGACAGTGCAGCAGTTACATGTATGTCATGAGTACTTTTACAAAGTCTAGGCTTACTTAATTTTATTTGCCTAATAAACATTTTCTATTGTCTGCCTTTTGAATTTCTTAATCAATTAATTCCAAAGATAGTGTCCCATCTTTTCTATGAAATCCTTTACAGTTTCCCCCAGCAAAAGCTATAGCTGGGTTCAAATAAGAATTTATAGGTGAGTCATTGTTGTTACATACTTTATTACATTACTACTTAGTATTGTTATGATGAGTTCATTATATACCATTCATGCTAGATGAAAAACTGTCTAAAAGCCAAGCGTGAGCATTTAAAAAAATAATTTTATTTACCTACTTGCAAGGGGGGAGAAAGAAAAAGTGAGAGAGAGTCTCTTGCCACTGCAAGTGAACTCCAGATGCATGTACTACTTTGTATACCTGGATACTGAGGAATTGAACTCTAACCAGCAGGCTTTTCAAGCAAGTTCATTTTAATTGCTGTGCTATTTTCCCAGCCCCTAAAGCATTTTTCTAAAATGCTTAATGTTAAATATAATTTTATAAATGCTTAATGTTAATGCCTAACACCTACCTGAGTTCTAAGTTCTGGCATATAATAAGACAGAACAGGCTGAGAATGTGGCTCAATGATAGAGCACTTGCCCGTCATGCATGAGACCCTGTGTTCAATCCCCATTGCAAAAAAAAAAAAAAATCCTCCCTCCTTGCCAGCTTCTTCCTGTAGTTCTAGCCCCCAAGAGGCTGAGGCAGAAAGATCAATGCAAGTTTAAGGTCAGCCTACGGTATATAGTGAATTCTAGGCCAACCTGGACTTCAGAGTAAGATCTTGTTTCAAAAATAAATAAATAAATAAATGAGCATCAAATACTTGAATGGATTCCGTGAACAAATGAAAATATAGGGCACATTGAATCTCACGTTTAGCTGGAGTAGAGGACTCAAGAAGCCAGGGTGGTAGAGTGCCTGCCTAACACATAAGCCCTGGACAGCCCTGCATGGGAAGTGTTCAAACAGATGACATAAATGGAAATGTAATCTAAGGACACACTGTAGGGACCTTGGGAGTACTGTAAAAGATCTAATTTTTTTTTCTATAAGCAAAGTTTTCTAGTGTCCCATCTCAGACCCATTGAATCAAATGAATTAAAGGAGAAAAATGTGGTGGTAACAGAAAAGGTATATTAAGAAGCTGAAAATCTAAAGGCAAAGATAATGGTTACAAAGTTCTTCCTGTGGTCACCCCTTACCAGTGAGGAGAACATGTACACACAGATGTAGTCATGCCCTGGCTGGCACACGTTTTCTAAAATATGTAATAGCTAAATACACTTAAGTCAGCATGACACCATTTCAAACAGTTTGGAAACTGAACCAAGCTACTGATTTGAATGAATTCCAAAAGCAGAATATAGCAAAAATGTGGGAAATTGAGTGCCATAGCATATATACTTACTAAAATGTGTCTTCTTTTTTCATCTTGTTGTATACTAACATTTATCATGTTCTAGAACCTAATCTAGCTGCTTGGAGACATTGTCTCAGCTTGCCTTCAGTGGCATTCAATACCTTCAATAGCAGCCCTTATAGAGAGCCTTTTCCTATTTTATAGATTAGGAAACAGGCTGAGAGATTCAGTAATTATCCACAGTCATACAGCTAACAGTAGACCCAGATGAAATTCAAATCCAAGAAACACTTAAATCCCTTTCTCTACATTGTTTGTCATGTCTTCACCAACTCTGCTGATGGGCTTACTTCTGTTTCTCTGTTTCTTATTGTCTTATCACATCACAGGGCCAGTGTCCTGCTCGGTTCTCAGCATGCCATGTATCTTCATAATATGAAGTCCTTTTCTGATGAAACTGACAATATCTCTAAGTGTTATAACCATGCCTTATGTTTATTATTTTGCTTATATAAACAAATGTGTAGTTTAATAAAATACGTTGTGGATTCCTTTTGATTTTAAAGCATATAAATGGTATTTAAATGAGTAAATATGTTTGGGTATTTTTTTCAAAAAAAAAAGTTTTAGCCCAGTGTGGTGGCTTGTGCCAGCACTCCAAGCACTCGGGGGACAGAGGTAGGAGGGCTGCTATGAATTGGAAGCCAGAGTGTAGATCCATGTCAGTCTGAGCTAGGTGAGATCCTATCTTAGAAAAAAATGCTTTAAATACTAAGTAAGCATCATGATTTTTAGGTCATTATTTTGACATGTCTCGGTAAGTCTTAAGCTGTTAAAACAAAGAAATCAAATAGTCAAAATTAATGTGGCCATGCTCTCTTGATCTCATTGGGATCTTACCAACCTACCCCTTTGCTCTGGGAATGAAAGTTTTCCACATTTCTATTCATGTCCTTACCAAATCAGCCAGACTAAAACCTGTGCTTCACATAAATTACTTACATTTTCCTTTGCTAGAGATACTATTTTTATTTTGTTAATATTTATTTATTTGAGAGAGAGAAAGGCATTCAGAAAGATAGTATGGGCACACCAGGGCCTCCTGCCACTACAAATTAATTCCAGACACATGTGTCACTTTGTAGATCTGGCTTTACATGGGTACTGGGGAATCAAACCTGGGCCATCAGGCTTTAAAGCAAGCACCTTAACCACTGAGCAATCTCTCCAGCCTGACACTCTATTCTTACTGCCTACTTTGAGTCCAGCTCAGTGATAATTGTTAAGCACATGATGAAGGAAAACAAATCAGTGAAGGAAACAGAAAAAAATAACTTGTACTTCTATCATGAAGACTAGTTTTGTTGCTCTTTCTGCACAGGTCAGTTTATAAGTTGAGTCTTCTGAGACTTTTTTTAAAGCATCCTAATGTTTAAGGAAAATATCTGTATATAGCTTAAATAGAAATTAGCACTTTATAAACTATATTTTATGACACCAAAAGTCTTTTTTAAAAAGACTCTTGCCTCATCACAGTCAGAACTACTTCTAAAAGGGGTGCCGGTGATCAAATCCAGTACTTTATGCATGCTAAGCATGTGCTCTACTACTTAGCTATACCCCTAACCCCTTGCATTATTAATTCATTTTTTGCATGTGTGTGAATAGTATGCATTGTATGGTGTGTGGTGTATGCATGTGTGTGCAAATGCACACACCTTGTACACATGCCTGTATGAGAGCCTCTGTCATTCTTCCACTTTGAGACAGGGTCTTTCACTGAACCTGGAGCTGCTCTTTATAGTGAGACTTACTGACAAAGTCCCAGCAACTCTCTTGCCCCTCTCCATAGGACTGAGTTTATAGGCTATACCCAAGTTTTACTTTTTTCCTATGGGTGCTTGGGATCAAACTTGGGCAATCCCAGGCCCTCACAATTGCATAGCAACTGCTCTTACCCACTGAGCCATCTCCCCAGCCCTAATTCATTATTTTAAAAAGAGGTGGGTTAATACAAAACAACTGACAACTTGGTCTCACTGGCCATAAAGATGAAAACCACCTGCACATCATGTTATTCTGCTCTCTTCCTTAATTCTAGTCTGATATCCCTTTTTGGTGTCCAGAATGCTTAATTCAAGTTTAAGTGTATTTTTAAAAATATTTTATCAATCTATATTTCTTTGGGAGCAGAGAGAGGGAAGAAGGGAGTATGGGCACACCAAGACCTCATGCTGCTGCAGACTAACTCCAGATGCATGGGCCCCTTTGTGCATCTGGCTTTGTGTGGGTAGTAGGGAATTGAACCCTGGCTGTCAGGCTTTACAAGCAATCTCCTTTAACTGCTGAGCCATATCCCCAGTCCCCTATGAGTATTTTTTTAATTACTGTTTGAGAGCTGAAGAGATGGCACAGTAGTTAAAGGAGTTGCTTACAAAGCCCGTTGGATGGGTTTCAATTCCCCAGTACCCACATAAAGCCAGGTGTTCATTTCTAGTGGCAAAAGACCCACACAATTGTGCAAATAAGTAAATAAAAATTACATTTCTCTTATTTATAAACAATTTTTAATATATTTGTGTGTAAGAGAGAGTATGGGTATACTTGGGCCTCCTACCACAACAAACTGTAGACACATGCACCATATTGTGCATCTGGGTTTACACGGGAACTGGGGAATCAAATCCAGACCAACAGGCTTTGCAAGAAAGCACTATTAATCACTGAGCCATTTCCCCAGCCCCATATTCAATTTTAAATGGAATTTGGCATTGCACCCAAAGAATCTAATCTGGCTAAGTCACAAGGAAATGAAGACTGTCTAACCAGCAACATGATGACTGGCTGGACTGACTGGTCTCTGTTTTAAAACAGAGACCAAAGGGTTTTATCCTCCTCCAACTTTTAGTCTTTTGATAGGTAAAATATCTTGATGTATATTTTGTTAATATTCTGTTGTTGTTGCTTTGAGGCAGGGTCTTATTCATGCTGACCTGGAACTCATTCTGTAGACTCAGTCTGGCTTTGAACTCAGTGTGATCCTCCTACCTCAGCCTCCTGAGTGCTGGGATTATAGACATGAGTCACAATACTCACCGTGGTTAACATTGTCCTTAAAGGAGCAAGATGTGCTCCATCTCTCAATGTACCTTTTGTTTGCAGACTGAACAGTTGCTTTGGCTGATGTTTGCTGGTACCTTCAGGAACTGATGCTAATTTTGTAGTAACAGACAGGCCCTTCTTTTGGCATAGAGTTTTTTGTTCCTCTGCCAGTTCAAATGAGGTTCCCCTTTTGTGGTGGGCAACTACAAGCCGCCTACTGCTGCCTCTTGGCTAGTCCCAGACAAAGCACACTGTTTGATTCATATCAGTTGAAAGTTTATGAAAGCCCAGACCTAAATCTCAAGTTACAAGAGGAAGCCAGTGTCTTATGAAGTGCCTCCTCAGGTCTGGGAATGGATTCTGCCCCTGCCTACCAAGCACTCATTGACTGGTCCCTCTCAGAGCTTACTGTGCATGGGATGAGGTTGCACCCATAGCCTCCAAGTCTTGGAACAGTGCCCACATAGAAACCACACCATTATCAAGTAGAAATAGCTCTATTTAAAAAAAAGATTTCTGAGGGGTTGGGAAAATTGCTCAGTGGTTAAAGGCACTTGCTTGCCAAGCCTGCCAGTCCAAGTTTAATTACCAAGTCATCCACACAAGACAGATGTGCAAGCATCTGGCATTCATTTTCAGTGGCAAGAGGCTCTGACATGTCCCCTTCCCCTCATACAGATATAGAGAGGGGGTGGGGATAAAACTTTAAAACAAAAAGATTGCTGCCTCTTCACATGACTTAGTTTGTTAGTTAGTGAAGTGACCTCACCAACCCTCTTGTTTGCCATTTTCCTGTCCCACTGACTTACATTTTGCTTTAAAACATTACATATTCATTTCATCACTTCCCCAGGCCACCACATAGTAGACACTAAGCTTGGATGTCCTTTCAGCACTAGAATATTTGAATAGGAATATTTGAGCACACACCATTAGCCATACACAGACACCTTTATATGAAAAGGCCAGTAGAAATACTATTAGAAGCTATTTGTTCTGATTTTAAATGTTAATCACAAGTCATGATTGTGAGTGAAATTGTAGGGTACCCTAATTGCAGAAATTTTATGAAAATTACAAATCACAGTATTTGTTAATTGTCCTCTAAAATTGCAACTATTTTTATTAGCTTGATGTACCTCATTCTTTAGTTTACCATATGAATTAAAGGTTTAATTACACCATCATTAACCTTAACAGAGACATACATTTGAAATAACAGACGTTTCTTTCCATTCCAACAAAAGCCAGGGTATTTTTCTCTTTCATTGTGATACTCAGGAGTATGTGAAATAAGTGATCTTGGAGAGAGTCCTAAAACTGTGAAATCAGAGACATACAAAAGTCAAAATATATTCTCTGACGACATTATAAGCTGTATTGCAGGTCCTCACTTATTTAGGCTCAGTGAAAGAAAGAACTCCAGAAGTCCTGCCTTCATGGGAGCAGGCATTGCCTTCTCACTTCCTCCATCTCCAAGGCACAGCCAGCCTTCAATCTCCAGGACAAAGACTCATTATTAAACCTACATACATTGCATATATAAATAAATATATGTGCATATTTTATATATACTGGGTAGAAATAGCTATATACTATATATAATAGTATATAGTTTTTGTATATAGTATATTTTTGTATATACAGTATATAGTTTTTTGCATATAGCTATATACAATAATATATAGTTTTTATTTCTTTAGTGATATCTACATATTTGCTTAGCATTAGACTATATATTATATGAAGGGAAATACACTCATAATTTAATCAAATTCAAACAACAGGCACTGAAGAATCATTTCTAGTGTATTCTGGTAATCAGCTTTTTTTGAATACTGTCATTGCAAAACATAGTTCTCACTTTAAAAGGAATAAGAGATAGTTTATTCTGAGGCCAAATATGAGTCGCATGGCCCAGGAACACACTCAGGTACCCCAAACATATTAACAATTTCATGAAGTTTTTATAGTTACAGAACAAAAGAAAGTCACAAACCAAGGCACTTTTCTTTAAAAAAAAAAACTTTATTGACAATGTCCATAAATCCAAACAATATACCATGAACATAATCTCTTCCCACTACCCTCCTTTTTTCCCCTCCCAAGACCTACCCTACTGAATCTCTTCAACTAGTCTTTCTCCTATTTTGATGCCCATTTTTCCCTCCTATTATGCAGATCTTCTGTAGATAGTGTCAGCCACTGTGAGGTCATGAATGTCAAGGCCACTTGGTGTCTGGAAGACAGCATTGTAAGCAGTCTTCCCCTTCCTTTGGCTCTTACATTCTTGCCACCACTGTTCTGCAATGATCCCTGAGTCTTGGAGGGTATGACAGAGATGTCTCACTTAGCCCTGAATACTCTTAATATAAAGAAGAAAGCTGGCTGACTCAGTGATGGAGGTCTATACAACACTGCAAGGCAGGAAGTTGTCAGAATCAAAATGAAATCTCACCGGGCATAGTATACCCCTTGCCTGTAATCCCAGCACTTGAGAAGCTAAAACAGTATTAAAAGTGAAGCTGGCCCAACCCTGTCTCAAACCAACAAGGTAGAGTTGTGCTGACCCTTCCAAAAATAACTAAAGCCAAGAAGTTACAGAGAGGTGATTCTTAAGCATGGTTACTTGACACTAGCTGAATGTGTTCTAACCTTGCTTCCTACTTGTGTAGGTTTATATTTCTCTCCAAGCCAGGTTCTTTTCACCTTTAGATTGAGTTATTAGAGTGGGGAAATGTAACTGACCTGGCAGGAAGGAAGACAGTCTGAGGAAGGGGTCACTGGACCTCTTTGTTCATCCTCCCAAAGTGGCTATATTGAATATATCTTCTTTTCTGCTTTTACTGTTACTTGTTGGTTCAGTTAGATTGTTGACAGATTGTCAAACCTGGCTTATTGAGAGCTATTAGGCTCAGGATCTGACCCAAATAACTCCAATAACAGACAAACATTTGCTGAACAAATGGCAGAGTGAATGAATATTAATAAAGATTTGCTCTATTCTGCACCACTCTGGATATAGAAGAAAAACTGGTCCTCTTATTTCAACTTTACCACTAATTTGCTATCCCCAGGAAAAGTAACTTAAACTCTTTGGATTTCATATTCTTTTTTGTTTGTTTGTTTGTTTTTTACTTGGGAGAGATCAAGAGGAAAATAGGAATTCCAGATACATGTGCCACTTTGTGCATTTGGCTTTACATGGGTACTGAGGAATTGAACCTGGCCCCTCAGGTAAGCAAGTGCCTTTAACCACTAAGCCATCTCCTCAGCTAAGATTGCATATTCTTCATGTACAAAATTGGAAGGCAGCCAGCTGGGGAAATGGCTGAGCAGTTAAACACACTTGCTAACTAAGCTTGCCAGCCTTGGTTCAATTCCCTAGTATTCGCATAAAGCCAGACAAAAATGGCACATGAGTTTCTAGTGGCAAGTGTTCTTTCTCCCCCCTCCACCCCTCTCATAAATAACCTTCTTGTTTAAAAAATTGAAAGGCTGTAAAAGATGTTTTTCTATTTCTATCAAACTGCTTATGATCCCATGATTCCTAAAAGGCTGAAAGAATAGATAGAACATCCTTGTTAAGTGACCATTTCTATGAACTACCATAGTCAAATGGTCAAATGGTTTTATCTCCAATAAACCATTCATTACCTTTTTTTTGCACATGTGCACATTAGTGTATGTTTTTTGTGTGTGTATAGAGAGAGAGAATATGTGTGATATGCTTATGGTTTCTAGGTGTGAGGTATATGTACATGTGTGTACAGATGAATGCTCCTCACATGTATGCAGAAGGTGACCTTCTCTATCTCTCATCCACATATTTCCTTGAGACACGATCTCTCCCTCAACCTGGAGCTGCTGTCTGTCAGTAAGCCTCAAGTGATTCTCTGGTCCCCAACCCCCAACCCACTGTGGACTGGGGTTAGTAACATGTATTACCGTGACCAGCGTTTTTTTAATTTGTTTATTGTTGTTAAGTAGAAACATTGTATGAACAAGTCTTGGGTTGGTACCCCCATTTCTCTCTCCCTGCCCCCAACCTGCTGAAGGCCCTCCTCAGTGAGATTGCTGGAATAGTCCATGTATGCCCAGCTTTTTACATGGAGTCTAGGAGTCAAACTTGGTAGTTTCTTTAGCCTGAGAGGCCTCATGCTTACACACGCTTAACTACTAAGTCATCTCCCCAGTCCTTTTTATCTTTTTAAATGGCCATGGTGTCCAAGTTTTTCAGGTAGTAAATCTTTAGAATCAAATTGGAACCAAAGTCACAGAAGGGCTTTTATTAAGGTCAAAAATTTTATTACATCGTTTCAACAGCCATTAAATTGTTAGTGTGACCTTAATATTCAGTGTATTAGTCTTATCTCCTCCATTGTTAAGTCAGGAAAATGCCTTACCATTTTCTATTCTGGGTGGACTAAAAATGCCAAGTATTGTTGGTTTCATAGAGCTCAATCTATAGATAAGAACTCTGTATAGCAGCAATATGTTCTCTATTCCCTTTGATTCTTAATATAAAGCTGGGCACATTTGTTCCTTTGAAAGCAGTATTTGGGGACTTGAAAGGCCTTCTGAAATCACTGTGATTGTATTATTATAAATGTGAAGAAAATAAGGTCTCAGCAGTTCTTAAAGTATTAGTTCTTTTTGATGTTCAAAATGACACTGAAATGTTATACAGAAAAACTCTTAAATCCATTTTGGATATTCTACTTATCAATAAAATAAATTGGTCTGATATATTTGTAGGACTAACTTTTATCAACTAAAGTTAGCAAACGAGAAAAAGAAGCTGTTCTCAAATTCTAAAACCTAAAGATAATATTATTATGGTTCTTGTCAACAAAACTGTTAACATTTTTCAGAAAAAAACATGGTTAATGCTAAAACTTATTGTAAAATGAGTGTAGTAACAATGATGCCAGAATATAACTGTGATCTGAATCTTCAATGTAATCACCAAATAATAAGCTTCATTTTGCTATATGGAAGCAATTATCATGGCTGAACAAAATTAGAAAAAGACTAAGCACAGAGATATTTGTAGGTCATGCTTCTGACATGATATATTCTGGAAACTGTGTTGTCTCTGACAGTTCTCAGTTGATTATTACATTTTAGAGCACCTGATTTAAGATGTGTTGATGACAGTTCATGTAGACCTTTAAGACTCCAAAATAATAATTATAGTCCAACACACTATTGTTACAGGTGAAAAAAGCAAGGCCCAGAGCAACTTGAAGCTATTTAGAGTTAAGACATGGAACAAATTGGGACTTGCACACCCAGTGTATTGCTGTGTCTGGTGTGCCATGTCTTTTCATTGAAAATGCTTACCTCATATCTGCCCTTTCAAAAACATCAGAGAAAATTGAATCAATAATGTTCTGGCATTTATCCTTGGGATGATGTATACAGAAGACCAATTCATGTGATTGTGTGTTAGTTGCTACATTTAGAAAATGTTTCCAGAGTTCATGACAAAATCTGAGGCAGCTGATGGTTTATTGATCTAAGGGCAAGTTCCCACACTTTTACTAACTTGCCAATTTCTAAACATCTGAAAGTAGTCTCAAGTAAACCTTTGAAGTTGTTTGGTACACAGCCTAAGTCTTATTGTTTTTGTTTGTATTCCTTCATAGAAACATAAGCTCAGCTGGCCCTGAGGGGCGGAGGGTGATGAGAAAATGTGATGGACTCATTGATTCACTGGTCCATTATGTCAGAGGAACCATCGCAGACTACCAGCCAGATGACAAGGTAACCCAAGAGTTAAAAATCTCACAAACCAAAAGACCTAAAATGCTTCAGAGTATTCTTAAAATCAGTGCTTGGGTTTAGATTTTCTCACCAATGCATTTGCTGAGCCTAAGACTTTCCATACATGCTTAGACATTTTACAATTCTATCTAGCCATACGGCCAGATAGTTTCTAGGCCAGATTTCTAACAACATGTTTAACAACTCACTGTGTGGTTATTCATCAGGAACACAAATAGTATGTATTAAGTAATAAACTTAAGTTCATTTCTCTCCTTAGTTCCAAACTTGCTCCTCCTCTGTTTAATCTTTTTAAAAATTAGCACCACCCAGGATTGGTAATGTTATCTTAATGGTAGAGTACTTGCTATCACTGTAAAGCCTTGGGTTACATCCCAAGAATCACATACACAATGAATAAACAAGTGAGTGAATGAATGAATGAAAATGAACAAGTAAGTAATCATCCACCAACAGAAGATTGAAATCTGAGTGACCTTGGGTTATTTCCCTTCCTTCACATCCATATGTACTGGGCAATAAACCATGTACATTTACCTCTCAGTTCACTCCTCTCTGATGCTGTTGACACTTCTGTTTGCATATGTTTTGAACTGGTGGTTGTAGTTACCTCCTATTAGCCACTGTAAATAGCCCTACCCTGTTCTCCAGCTTACTACTAAACTATGTATTTAAATATATGACGTTGTTACAGACATACTCTAGACATTCTAGAGGTGGAGCTCAGTGGCAGACATTTGTCCAGTTTGCACAAGGCCCTAGATTCAGTCTCCAACAATACAAAAGAGGAGATTCCCCATTACTTTAAGAAACTTGGAACCAGGCGTGGTGGTGCGTGCCTGTAATCCCAGCACTTGGGAGGCAGAGGTAGGAGGATGGCTGTGAGTTTTAGGCCACCCTGAGACTACATAGTGAATTCCAAATTAGCCTGGGCTAGAGCAAGACCCTACCTTGAAAACCAAAAAAAAAAAAAAGAAAATTTGGATTCTACCTGTTAGTACTGTATTCATGACCACTTATAGTCTAGCCCTAGCCTTTCCAGTTATCTGTAGTAACTCCATTTATCCCTGATAGCCCATCATCCAGGCACACGTAATTGTATTCAGTAAAGCTTATAAGAGCGAAACCTCAACATCCCTGTGATATCTTACTTGAAAGTATATAACCAGAATCCATGTCTTGTTTCCTCAGGCCACAGAGAACTGCGTGTGTATTCTTCATAACCTCTCCTACCAGCTAGAGACAGAGTTCCCAGAGAAATACTCCCAGAGTAACTATATTCAAAACCGAAATATCCAGACTGACAATAACAAAAGTGTTGGGTGTTTTGGCAGTCGAAGTAGGAAAGTGAAAGAGGTGCGTTGGGAGGTCTTTTTGAGACAGTAGAGGTGCAGGTGGGACGGGGGTGGGGAGAATGTATGTGTGGGAGGGCTTCTGAGTATATGTGTCAGGCACGATTTTAAATTATTTCAGTTCTCAAATCTATCCTTGTGAAGGTCTACCAGTAAGGAAAAAGAGTTATACAAAAGTTTATTAATTTTCCCAGATTAATGCAGCAAATGAATAGAGGGGATAGAATTCATTTCCTGGTAATATAATTCCAGATTTGTATTCTTGTTATTAAATTATATTGTTCTGTGTCCTGTATGTTAAGAAATAAGCATGACAATATGAACAGTAGTATATGCATTTAAACATTAAATGTAGCCCTGGCATTTAGCTTTCGGCAAACTGAAAGCAAACTTTGAACACATTAAAAGCAAACAACATAGGAAGGATATGCATGTCTTTCCATTGAGAACAACTATTATTATACTATTCCTGGACAACTTTATAAGCCTCTGAAGGGAACCGACCTGCTTTTCTTATCTTCATAGTAGTTAGTGGTAACTAAATTAGCCTTTAGCCTAACACAGCCTGAAAACCATCTTAGAAGGGGAGGGTCTATGCTTAATTCTCTGAATTCTCTCTCACTGTTAAATGTAAAGTTAAAGAGTGCAGGGTGTTGTTAGAAAGAAACAGTTATTGTGAACTAAAAGTTAAATAATTAGAAATCATATCTATTTGCTTTTGATACCTATTTGAAGGACTTACATAAATTGTTAGTCTTTCTAGACAGTATTTGTGGTCTGTTGGTGTGGGTGTAGACTTGTATATGTTCTTGAGAGTACACTAACTTTGGATTCCCTTGTGTTTGTGATTAGCAGTACCAAGATATGCCAATGCTAGAGGAAAAGAGCAACCCCAAGGGTGTGGAGTGGCTATGGCACTCCATTGTGATAAGGATGTATTTGTCCTTGATTGCCAAGAGTGTCCGAAACTACACGCAGGAAGCTTCATTAGGAGCTCTTCAGAATCTCACAGCAGGAAGTGGGCCAGTGAGTATCATACCACCTTTTCTGCTTTGCAAAATAATTGCATTGTAGGTTCAGAGATGACTTGGTGAAGTAAGAGCAAGTTTTATCGCTCAGCCAAGACAGTTCTCCAGAATTATCAGTGTGTTCCTGCCTTCTAGGACTTTCAGCCTTAGTTTCTGTGAAACTGCATTAGACTGCATAAATAACACATGGCTCTTTATATTGCCTAGTTCTTATTCCATTACAGGCCTCAGAATTAGACTCAATCTACGTCAAGAAAAAAGAGAGAGAGGGGAAGGAGGAGGAAGGAGGGAAGGAGAAAGAGAAGAGACAGGAGTTTATCAACATGTAACTCCAGAAGTTTGGGGTGGGTCTCCGTCCTCTCCTGACTAGACTTACACATACCTCTCTCCATCAGTGGGCTGTTTTCCTATATGCATTTTGTTCTCAAAGGCTCTGCTCATATGGTAACAAAAATAGCCAGCAATTACTTCAAGCTTATATTTTTATCAGCCCAGTGTCCTCACATGAAAAAAACTTTTTCAAGTAGTGCTATGTCTCAGTGACCTGATTCTGGGTCTGTTCAACAGGGTTCTGGGTTAGAGGTGCTGTTGATTGGCCAGGTCGGAATAATGTGCCAGGATCATAGGCTTGAGTGAGAAAAGGCCACAGGTACTTGTGTTGCCTGGCAAAGGGAGTGGCTTCCAAATGGAAAATTGTTCTTAACAAGAGGAGGAGAAATAAATGACAGTGTCAAAAACAACAGATGTCTACTGCAGCATGAAATTAGAAGCGATATCTGCGCACACACGCCAAACACAAGTGCACTACTTTTTTACATCAGGCTTAGGTGAGAGGCTTGGAAGAAAGATGGCAAGTGCCTTTAACTACTGTGTCATCTTCTCAGGATTAAAGCAAGATTTCTAGCCCCAGCTGGCCTTGAACTCATGGTGATCCTCCTACCTCACCCTCCCTAGTGCTGGGATAAAAAGAATATGCTACTTCACCCAGCTATCTTTTTTTAAAATACGTTTATCTATTTATGTGTGAGTAAGAGAAAAGAGAGAGAAAATGGGCACATCATGGCCTCTGGCTAAAGCAACAAACTCCAAATGGGTGCAATCACTTTGCACTTTGTGCATCTGACTTTATGTGGATATTATAGCCAGCAGCCTTTACAAACTCCAAGTAGGAGTCTAGTACAACATCACAAATATAATTTGAGGCCACGGTCCTAGAAATCTCTTCGTGCTAGAAAGAGCTTGAAGTGATGATTAAAGAGACTTCCCTTAGAGTGCTTTCTCACTGCAGTTGGCTGTCAGGTAATATAGACTGGGTCACTAAGGAAGTGAGTGGCTACCTCTATAACCAAATTCTATCAAGCCCAAAAAGGTGAGCTTTTTCATATAGGAACAGATCAAGAAGACAGGAAAAAAGCCACTACCCAACTAATTTTATATTACTTAAACCTTGATTTAAAAGTGCAGTAATATAAGCCGGGTGTGGTGGCGCACACCTTTAATCCCAGCACTCAGGAGGCAGAGGTAGGAGGATTGTCATGAGTTCAAGGCCACCCTGAGACTACATAGTGAATTCCAGGTCAGCCTGGACAAGAGTGAGACCCTACCTCGAAAAAACCAAAAAATAATAAAAATAAAAAATAATAATAATAAAAGTGCAGTATAGACTGGAGAGATTGGTAAATTGTTAAAGGTGCTTGTTTGCAAAGCCTCCAGCCTGGGTTTAATTCACTAGTACCCCTGTAAAGCCAGATACACAAAGTGGTACATGTGTCTGGAGCTCAATTGCAGTGGCAGGAGGTCCTGGCGAGTCCATATTCACACTCTTACTCTTTTTCTCTGTCATTCTCTCTTCTGTTTATCTGCTCCTCTCTTTCTCTCTCTCACTCTCTCTCTGTCTTCCTCTCCCCCTACTTCCCTCCTTCTCTCTCTGTTTCTTCCTCTCTCTCAAATAAATATATTTTTAAAGTGTACTACAAAAAATCAGAATCATTTTACTTGTAAGTATAGATACAGAAGTAATAGTTAACCAATTTTAACTATATTTAAAAATATTAAAAACAGAATATTTTTATCCAAAAATTATGTTGAAACCCCAAAAGAATTTTAAAGAAAATATCTGTAGACTGATTTCATTACAGTACTAGTTTTTAAAATGTGTTCCCTCAACCTCAGGAATCTACAAAAAGCTTAGTATTTCCCTATAACCAAATGTGCTAGCACTTATGGGACCTGTCTACAACAGATGCCAACATCAGTAGCTCAGACGATTGTCCAGAAGGAAAATGGCCTTCAGCACATCCGAAAGATGCTACACATTGGGGATCCCAGTGTAAAAAAGACCGCAGTCTCCCTGCTGAGGAATTTGTCACGAAATCTTTCTCTACAAAATGAAATTGGTGAGTCACTCTTGAGTATCTTCAGTGATCGGTACATATTGAAAATACAAATTCAGGGGCTGAGAAGATGCCTCAATGGTTAAAGATATTTGCTTGCAAATCCTGTGAACCCTGGTTCAATTCCTAAGCAAGACTTATAAGGCCATGCAAAAACTAGTTCAAGCATCTGTCTGGCTCTAGTCATAATACATTAAAACAGTCTCACTTTTTTTTTTTGCTTATGATTTTGGAGATACAGTCTTGCTTATGGAGCACAGGCTAGTTTCAAATTCAGTCTTTCTTTCTCAGCTTCCCTAGTGCTGGGGTTACAAGCATGCACCACCATGCCTGGTTCTTATTTACCTCTTTAGGAGAAACTATATTTTTGATAAAGGTGATGAGTTTGGTACATTAGTAAATAGCATAATTTGCTTATACCAAGAAGTATCTGGTAAATGTTTGTTCAATCAAGTCAAAAACTATGGGATAGAAAGATAATGCTAAGTACTTCCTAATGCTCCATAAATTGATCATTTCTAGCTGTATAAATTCAGTGTCTTATGAAACTCCATTAAATCTATAAATAAATTTGTTTCTTTTAATGATTTGATTTTGTAATCTGTTTGCAGCAGCTGAGATGCCAGGGTCTGCCATTCTCGTTTAGTTATGCCATTTTCCCCAGTTCACAACACATTCGACAGATGGTTTCATAAAGGGATTTCGGGCCCTTTATAAACATGGGGAGAGCCTCGAGGTGTTTCAGTGATCTAAAAGAAACTGCTATGAGCATGCTCAATGTTATAGAGGTGTTCTTTCCATTGTCTTTTATGGGCTTTTGTGTAAGACTTCAACAGAAGCTTACTACCCCTTACTGTTTTTTTCTTTTCCCAAGTGAAATGTTGACTTCAACATTACCAAGGTAAATAACTGCACAGTGTGCATGTCCCTTCAGGTCAGAAATGTTATCAGTCTTAAGTCTCGTTGCCCCCTGACAGTTATAAGGTAACTCTGTGATTTGAGTAAGAGACTGCTAAACATTACTTCAAGGACAGCAGAGAAAAGAGCTTCGTCAAGATAAATGTAATCTTAATATTCCAGAGTTGCTTTTTGTTCAATATGTAATTTAAGTGGTAGGACCCATCTTGATTCTGAGTTTTAATAGACAAGAATACATAAAAATCCATCTCAATACATGTTTTATGTTTCTTACAAGATTTCTAGGCCAAGTAACATTCCACGTGCTGATCTGGAATTAAGTCATCACATTTTATTCTCACTTATAGAAATATACTTGAAATAGACTTTCTAGAAAACTTGAAGACTGGCAACATGGGGTGGTGAGGTGACACTTAATGGGATTTTTGTTTATTTTTATGCTCAATGAATTAGCTTAATTCTCTTTTTTTAAAGATTTTATTTATTTGAGAGAGACAGAGAAAGAGGTAGATAGAGAGTGAGTATGGGTACACCAGGGCCTCCAGCCACTGCAGACAAACTCCAGACACATGTGCCACTTTATGCATTTGGCTTTACTTGTGTCCTGGGGAATCAAACCCAGGTCATCAGGCTTTGCAGGCTTGTGCCTTTAACCACTGAGCCCTGGGTTAGATTTTAAATCACTCAGGAGACAAAACCTGTGATGTTCATTTAGAGAACCCTGCCTAATAGACATGGTGAACTTTTAAAATTGTAACATTATTTATTTGTTAAAAAACATTGGGAAGCATAGCTAATTTGTTTAAATATTTTTAGGTCACCAGTAATATTGCACAACAACTTATTACTATTTTAATAGTGTAGTTCTCTTATATGTGTTTTACATTATATATTTCTTATATAAAAGTACTTATTTTTACATAGAATTAACATAAAACAGTTTGGGCACATGCTCTACCACTGAGATACATCGCCAGCCGGATAGGCATTTTTTTGACATGCTTCATAGATATGTTATGGAATGTATAATGTTTCCTGCAAATGTATTTTAGTTACTTAAGCATTCCTCTGAGATATTTAGGCTTTTGTAATTTTTTACTTATATATAATTGTATCAGAAAGATCTCTATAGAAAGCTTTTCCATTTTTTTAAATTTTGTACATTTGCATAGGTGTGTATGTGCATGCACACATGTGCCACAGAAAGTGTGGAGACCAGAGGACAACCAGGTGTCTGTCCTTCCACTTTATTTAAAGTCAAGGTCTTTCTTGTCTTTGTACTGCTTTGTGTACCAGTCTAGCTGGTCTGTGAGCCTCTAGATTCTCATGGGTCCACCTCCATTGCTGTAGTTGCCGTAAGTCGAATCGGGATCATAAACGCAAGTGCCACTTTGGTAAACATGGATGCTAGGGAAGATCAAACTCCAGGCAGCATGCTCACAAATAATCTCCCCAGAACCCAAGCTTTTCTATTTTTAAAATGATGACTTTAAGATATATTGTCAGAAATGGAATTACTGAATTGAAGAATATGACAATTTTTTATTTCTTGACATTTATGTCAACTTGCTTTGTGAAAAAATTTTCAGTATGCTGAGGACAGAGCATTTTGTTTTACATGTTTTTTTTTTCAAATTTGATTATGGGAGAATCTACACCTTTCCATACTTTTTTGTTTGTTTGTTTGTTTGTTTGTTTGTTTGTTTGTTTGTTTGAGGTAGGGTTTCACTGTAGCCCAGGCTGACCTGGAATTCACTATGTAGTCTCTGGTGGCCTCAAACTCATGGCAATCCTCCTACCTGTGCCTCTGGAGTGCTGGGATTAAATGTCTGCAGCACCATGCCCGACTGTTTCTATACATTTCTTAAATCAAATGTGCTGCTTTTTGAAATGTCCTTTATCCCAAATGTATTGGATCTTGAGAGTAAGAAAAATCTTTGGGTCTGGGGAAATGGCTCAGTGGTTAAAGGTGCTAGCTTGCAAAGCCTGCCAGCCTGGGTTCAATGCCTAACACCCATATAAAGCCATAGGCAAAACAGGACTCATGCATCTGGTCTGCTTGCAGTGGCAAGAGACCTTGGCATGCCCATACACACACACACACGTACACAGACAATAAAAATATTACTTTTAAAAAAAAGAAAAATCTTTCTAACCAGGTGTTATTCTTTTCTTTTATAGCCAAAGAAACTCTACCGGATTTGGTTTCCATAATTCCTGACACAGTTCCAAGTACTGACCTTCTTATTGAAACAACAGCCTCCGCCTGTTACACACTGAATAATGTTATGCAAAATAGTTATCAGAATGCAAGGGACCTCCTGAATACTGGGGGCCTGCAGAAAATTATGAACATCAGCGCAGATGATGCGTAAGTCTTTTAATATCTACCATCACTGTCTCCCTTTCCCCATCACCACTGCTGTGTAAATAAATTCTTGTGAATATGTGTCACTGAGTCCCATGGACCACATGTCCACAAACATGATTTTAAAACTAAGCCAGGCGTGTGGTCCAGTCCTTGGTGATCAGGCAAGGGAAGAACAGTGTAAACTGGAACACATAAACAGCTAGCTGGGCACGGACACACACCTGTAACCTCAGTCATATGAGGAGCAGAAACCTAAAAATAGCTGAGGCTAACTGGTCAGCAGTCTGACCAAAAATGGCAGCTCAGGCTCATTGAAAGACTCCCTCTCGAGGAAATAAAGAAGAGCAGTAGAGAGGGACACCTGACGTTCTCCTCTGGCCTCCATGCATGTGTGCATGGGGCATATGCTTCTGCACACACATGTGTATACATACCACACAATACTCACCACTACACACATGCAAAAAGCCTGCTTGACTCCTATGTCAGTAGGATGCCTGAGTCTTAGAGACTTGTACGTTTTCAGTGAGCTTTCCTGCACTGGAATCTATAAATAGACATTATGAATATTACATTCTATAAGCAAACTCAGAAGAATTACATATGTGTTCCTATTAATATCAGGGATACTCTCTATAACATATATTCATTAGCACTTTTTGATGATATTTAAAGATTTCTATTTAAATAGTGGGCTCTGATTTTTGGAGGCTTGTCCTTCAGGCCTTGCGTGTGACGTGTGATGACTGCTGAAGCAGCCCAGAGAGGTAGTGTCAGAGGCCCATGCGTCCTCACTGATGGGACTTCCCTTTCTTTCCAGCTACACCCCCAACAAGGCTAGCAAAGCTGCTTCTGTCCTCCTGTATTCTCTGTGGGCCCACACAGAGCTTCATAGCGCCTACAAGAAGGTAAGAATGAAACTCGGGATGGCTGGTAGTTATCAGAACGAGGTAATAGTGGCCTGCTTGACTTGACACTGGGGAGAACTTACTAAACAACTCTGCTGCTTATGTGAGAATTTCATTGCCTTTCACATTTTTGTCTGCTTCTTCCAAAGGCTCAATTTAAGAAGACAGATTTTGTCAACAGCCGGACTGCCAAAGCCTACCACTCCCTTAAAGACTGAGGAGAGTGAAAACAGACTCAGAAATTTCTGCTTCATAGTACTCCACAACAAAACACCCCCACCCCCAAGGAAAACACCTCTTTTTCTACTCCCGAACTCAAGAAACCTCAAAAGGCATGCCTTGTCTCTATCCTTTTCTATGTCCATGGTCCTCAAAAATCCAGAACATGAATAATCAGAACATAATTTTGTTAGGCTTGAAGAAGATTTATGCAAGTTTGCCACCACTAGATACTGGCAACAGGTCCCACTTTTACCTTCTATGGACTTTCTGACCCGGGCTTATGGTGCATAGCCTCCTGGAACCAACATGTGAATTCACTTGGAGTGAACATTAAAAGAATATGTGAAGGAAGAAGTTAGTTGTATTACTAGACTTTGAAAGTTTGAATTATGTTTCTATTCCTTTTCTGGTTTCTTTCTGTGCATTAGTTTACCATTGAGCCATGAGTGTATTGTCCTACTGTATTGAAGCAGGACAGACGTGACCAGAAGTGTTTGCAGTGTTGTCCAGAAGAAAGTCCAATGGCAAAATTGTTTCACTTTGTGTTTTGTTTGGCATTTTTCTTCCTCTGGTTTAAAAATGAACTGTAACTTAAGAGAGCTGCATGACCATAAGAAAAGGAAGTTGAGAAGTGCTCACAAATTTAAGTATCTTTTCTCCATAGAAAGGTAGCTATTATAGAATTCCATGTTCTCCCTTAACACTGTGTGAATGAGATTTTTGCTCAGAGTTCATTTACTTTTAATACCACAATTAGATGCAAACTTCTTTAACCAGCATCATGAATTATGATCCATTTCCTGGGTACTTCTGTTCCCTTCAGTGGAATGGTGGAATAGACTCTGGTCTTTAGCTCCAAAAGGATCCCAGGGCCACTTAGACTGGTACGTCAGCCCTGGGACACTGAAAGTGGCTTGATTCAATGAGTCATAGTGTTGAGCAACACAACTTTGTCCATCTTTACTCACACAGAGCCACTAAACGACACGAGCTCTTCCTCAGTGAAAGTCAAGGGAGCTCTAAAGAAGAAAGGGAAGAAGTCATGTTGAGGAAGGCTGGATGGAGGTGGCAAGGCCACCCAGAAGCTATGTGACAAGCACTGACCTGTGGAAGGTGACATCACCTGGAGAGGAGACTCTGTGAAATGTCGCCTGGGCAGAGTTAGTCCTCTCAACTCCTGTTCAGTTCTGTTCTGTTTTCTTTTAAGTATGAGTGTTTGTGACACGAAAGCGTGAGAAGGAAGACTCCTCCCGATCCTTTGGCCAGAAAAAAATCTATAACTGTAAATTCCCATTTCCAGTTTAAGCGTGTACTTAATCCTGTTTTATATTTAGAACTTAAAAGTGTTTTCAACTAGTCATTTTAAGTTACTAACCTAGGTCAACATGAAATTATTTAGATATCGATTTTGTAAATACCAAAGAGAGAATCTATATATTTTACCAGATTTCTAACAATAAGCATTTATAATTCATTTATTTCTCCAGATAAGTGGTATGTTTAAAAGTTTGGGGGGTATTGTTTGTTTTTAATTTCTGTGGATTTTTTATTTGAATTTATTTATTTGCATGGGTGTGGTACACCAGGGTCCCTTGCTGCTTCAAATGAACACCAGACTGAACATCAGACACATGAGCCACTTTTTTTGCATCCGGCTTTATGTGGGTACCAGGGAATTTAACCCAGGGCAGCAGGCTTTGCAAGCAAGAGCCTTTAACCACTGAGCCATCTCCCCAGCCCTGTTATGTTTTAAGGTATTAAAAAATCCTTAAATTGTATTAAGCACAAAATGAGGCAAAAGTAGTGTTTCCTGCACTGGTATCTTCATATGTGGCTTATTTGTGTATTTGGCATATGTCAAATGTGATTAATGATTGATATGAGGATTTGAGTCAAATTTTAACTTCAATTACTAAATGTTTAAAGTTTTTTATATTCCTTCCCATATTAAAGTACTAAAGTCTTTACCAAGAAACATTTTCTATAATGATGCAAGCATATTAAAATGGAGAGATAGACAACTAGGTTCACTCTTGTGTCCAGTGTATTAAACAGACCTTTGTCCATGAGCCGGTTAGCTGTGTTTGATCCTCATGTCCTGCTTTGTCTCTTTGCAAACACCTCCTTGTGAGCACATCTAGGAGGCCCTTGTTTGGATGAATATCAGTTTGTGCCATGGGCATGTACCACGGGAGCCCCTCTTTTCTACGTGTCCCTCACTGTTCCCATGCCTTTTCATTTGTTTGTGCAAAGAACTGCAAAGGACCACTTCTCCGTGAAGAATTCTAAATGGTCTTCTGGAATATGGGTGGTTTCTGCCTGCAGTTTTCTTTACTGGGACATTTGTTTATACCATGTGGAAATAAGTAAAGGGTTTTCTGACAAGATAAATAGGGGATTGGCAAGGCGAAAACAAGCAGCCAGAGTAGGTATACCAGTATAAAACAAGGCCACATTCCCTTAGAAGAAAACAGAAACACATGCATACTATGTATCATAAGATATCCTCTTAATATGTAATAAAAATTAAACTATTGGAAAGAGGACTTTGGAATGTGTGTGCTGTGCAATCTCAGTATCCAGAGGGAATTAGAAGACATCTACTCAAGTGCTCCAAGTGCTTTCTTGCATCAAAACTCAGGCCTTCTTAATGCAATGACAGAAAAGTATGCAGTCATTCATCCAGCTAATGTCTGCTGGATGGGCCCATTTTAATGTTCAGTAGCTGGCATTAAGGTATTCAAGGTGGGAGGGAAAATAAACAATGAAGCAGTGGTGCTTGTGAAATAGACTTTTAAGGACCATATGAAAGACACTCTGATAATGTGTTTAGGAAAGATATCAGAATGCTATACACATTGACATAAGAGCTGTTTAAGACACAAGCAGATGGAGCTGAGCTGGAAACCTCTCTGTTGACTAGCCATCAGAATGCTGGAACAGCTATGCTGCATGCAGTCTTTGGGGAGAGAAGTCATCAATGCTGTTACACAGCAGTGGACCCTGCAAGCCTCACAGCTGGCTAAATGTGCCAACTGGTGCAATAGTGGCATGTCTGTTATGGGGAAAACCAACTGCTCTCTGCTCTGTGGGAGGGAATTCATGCCTGGTCTGAAAACCTAGTCAAAAGTCTATGGCTGGGAAAGTCACAAACCTCAGGGGACTAACAACCACTATTGTCTGGCTAAACGGTTCTACTATGCCCACCATCTTGCCCTCTAAGCACCTACATTTATCCCCATATAGTAATGCTGCTCTCACTTTTGATTAGAGAAGTGTCTCTTTTCAGATGGCAGTGACCACTGGGGGAGACTCAAAAGTCACCATAGTGCTGAAAAGTGACAATGGAGTGTTCACTGAGACATCTCTGTCCCACCCTCCAAGGCTCAGGGACCATTTCAGAAGAGGTGGCAGAAAGAACGTAAGAGTCAAAGGAAGAGGAGAAGTGTTTTGCAATGCTGTCCCAAAGTGGCCTTGATGTTCACGACCTCACGATGGCTGGCGCTGCCTCACAGAACCTGCCTACTAGGAGGGGGAAAAATGGTGGCATTGAAATAGAAGAGAGGCTAGTTAGAAGAAGTGATCCCGTGGAGGAGGGGCTGGGAGGGGGAAACGGAAGGTGGTGAGAGGAGATTATGACCATGGTATAAGTTTATATGTATGGAAGTTGTCAATAAATAGTTTTAAAATAGAAATGCAAAAAAGGATAAACACTAAAAGCAAACAAAAATGTGAGCAGAAGGAGAAACTCTGAAAGCCATAGACCTGGAAACCCAGTTTAAAAATCCATTTAGGTATTAAAAATACCTATTTAGCTAAGAGATGGGCATTATTTTACCCATTAAGTCTTTGAAAGACCTCCATGTGGAGTAATTCAGAAGGTAGAATCAGGTCAGTAGGTGGAAGCTCTCCACTGGATAATATTGGACAAATACTGCTCACAGACTCATACTATTTTTTACGTATGAAAAATCTGAGGTAGAGATAAATGGCATGCCAGAGTCACACAGCAAAAAAGTAGAGAGGATCTATCTGAAGTCAAGGGTTTGACTCTCCTCTGGAATTCTCCCATCAACCAAGAGGGAAGCTCATGTGTCTGTGGGGATCTTGGCCTGCTTACTTTGTAAAGTCTTGAATGTAAGCATGGCTTCACTCTTAGGAGGACTTGGTTCTAGAACCAACTACTCACACTCAGTTGTGATTTTCCTCTTAGTAGCCAGATTAATTTCTTTACTCTCATTGACCCTCAGCTTTTCTTATATGTGTGATGGTTGTGTTTACCTGATGGTTCGTTCTGAGGATGAACTTGTTTTAACAAATACAAAACAGGGCCTTCCAGGATGCTTTCAAATGCCAGCTGAGTTAGGTAGAAATTGGGCAATAAAATAATGAGAGGTAGGTTTGAATTTTTTTATTTTTGAAATATGATTGGTTCTGCCAAAAGCCCCATCCCTCTCACTCATACCCACCCATTTTGTGCCTTACAGTCCTGCACTTCTATGCTTCTGCTGGCCGGTCCTTTCAAGGCCAGGGAGGAATAAGGGAAATACAGTCCAGGCAAGTGGTTCTGAATATGCTTTACAGTACATGAGTCCTGTATGGATATCTGTTCAGTGAAAAGTTCTGTTTGGAGAAGGCTGAGTTACACAAAAATCTAAGGGTTCTTGGCTTCAAGACTTCTCAAGGCATTGTTGCATCTTTTCTCACGATCAGTAGGTGTGATCTCTGTGCACATCTGTTGTAAATACAGGAGTCTGAGCCAGAGGCAAGAGGACAAAAAAAAAGTGTTTATTTGGTTCACAGTCCCGTTCATAAGGCTAATTCCCAGTGACTAGCAAGCCATACTTGAGGTTGGTTCTGAACAGACAGGGAAATATGGAAAACAGTAACTTGAAAACTTCAATAGATTGAGAACCATTTTCTAAACATTTCATTTTTTATGTTCCTTAAAGATAATCACTAGCCCAGAGAAGCAGGTTGAGGCAACAACAAAACATTCCTACTGGCTGATCAGATTTCCCCATAAATCTCACATTAATAAGCAGTTAAGTCTCAGCAGCCTGAATTTTTCCTATAAGTTGTTAACACACAATACATCTGGCAAGTAATAAAAAACAAGTCCAAACTTTGCTATTTTATTACAACCATACAAGGATGTCTTTCATACAGCTAATCCTTTGGGTGCTACTAGGTATGTGACAGGTGGGGTAAAACAAAAGTAAAGGACTTCCATTTTTGACATGCATGTTCTGCCTTATACACCTTGTCCTGCAGCTGAGGACTGGTGATATGTCACTATCTGGAAGTGCCTACAGATCTTACTGAGACTGGCTTCCGTATGAAGTAATGTTCTAGGCCCTACAGTGTCTTTGGCCTCACCCAAGAATGAGCCATCAGCAACTGTGAACTGAGGTCTAGACCACGTGGGTCACCTGAAATAGGTCTTCCTCATAAACAAGAAACAGTGGGAGCTTGAAGCAGGGACTTTTGAGACCCCCTTCATAGCTAGTAGTTAGGTCAGAATTAACAAACCAGAAATCCTAAAGCAACCTGTAAATAAGGACAAAATTCCAAGCCAGGCATATATATATATATATTACATGCCTGTGATACCAATATTTAGAATTCTGAGGCAGGAGGATTATGAGTATTGGGTCAGCCTAGGCTACAAAGTGAAACTGTACCAAAAGAAAAAGGGACATGTTTTCTTACCAACTTTTGTTTCTCTTCTACTGATCTAATTGTAGGTTATTCAAGTCCTAATTTTAAAAATTAGAGGTAATCTATGTTAGTGGTATTCCTTTAACAACTCCATATAAAAATTATGTGTAAATTAAGTAACACATTTTCTCCTGAAGTGTTCCAATTTCTCACCTCGTTTTTTCCTTCCTCCTTGAGCTTGGTTATTTCAGCAGTCCATGGAAGTCATCACGAATCCAGGTCCCACACAATGGTGGCTCATGCCTATAATTTCAGCACATGAATAAAGGAGTTAGGAAGAGTGCCCCAGGTTCAAGGACAGCCTGCTCTACGTAGTGAGTTCTGGGCCAGCCAGAGCTACATAGACCAGATCTCAAAAACTAAGTAAAATTAAAATCAAATTTAGGTCCCCTAGCTAGAGATTTAACTCAGGTAGAGTGCTTGCCCAAGCATATGCAAGGCCCTGGATTTTGTCACTAGCACCACGGGAGGAGGGGGGCGGAGAGAAGGAGGAGGAGACAAAGAGGAAGGAAAAGGGGAAAGGAAAGGAAAGAGGAAAGAAAACACGATCGAAGCTTCCCTTATTGTCCCATGGCTTTTGACCTCTTGTTGTTTTCATGTTTACAAAACGGTGCACAGCACCAGTGCTAACCACCCCATCCTCAGAGTCATGTCCAGAGGCAAGAGTGAACAGGGTCTTGCTCTAGCCCAGGCTGACCTAAGAGTGGTCTCGAACTCAGAGCAATCCTCCTACCTCCGCCTCTTGAGTGCTGGGGTTAAAGGCATGCACCACCACACCCAGCCCAACACTCCTTTCTTGTGCCCCTTTTTAAATCAATAAAACTGAATCTTCTACCAGCAGCTTTTCTACAAACTCACCTCTTATTCTGTTGTTGCCCAGAACTATATTACATGTACGCTCTTGGGTGCTGACGATCAGACCCAGGGCCTACTGCATGCTAGGTCCGTGTTCTGCTGCTAAGATACACATCCAACCCACACATCATTCCTAACCTTGCTCTTGGCACGAAAAGCAAGACCACAATTTCTCGAAGCCATTTCACCAAAGGCTAGGCATCGTGACACTAAGGCACGTGGATGGTAAATGCTTAAATACTGCGTGGAATTGAGCGGTGATGAAGGGGCTACAGAATAGTCAGCTAATATCAGCGAGATTAGAAGAATTCAACAATTTTTAGCAAATAAATTTCATCTGTCCTGTAAGAAGATCGCGTTCTTTCAAACACTTCAGGTGTTTTCAACTGCAAGTTTTTCCCCTATGGTTGATGGGCTGCACTGATGACAGAGCCTGTGGAAGATTGTGAAAAGGTGACAGAGAGCAGCTAATCTGACTAATAAACAGGGTGATAGAACAGCCCAGCTGAACTAGAGGAAGGGAATGAAGAAAGAGGCTTCTGTACCTTTCTTGAAACCTACCCCCCATTCCTCACCGTTAAGTAATAATTATAGAACAGGAGGTCAACCTTTTGTGGTCAGAACGATCTAACAAGAAAGGGGGCCCATTCCTGTGTCTGGAGTCTCCAGTTTCCTACCTGAGACAGCAGGTTTGGGAGCAGGTTAGTCCAGTAGGGAGAACGTGGATTTGAAATGTGACTACTACCTGTGTGTGGCACTGAGGAGTAACTACCTCATTGCTCCATAAGATTGTTGAATTAAATGAGGCAAAATGCCTGGCCTAAACTCTCAATGAAGGCAGTGATCCTATCATCTTGCTTGTAGATCTGGCAGCTTCCAGGGAGCCTAGGCTTCACCTCTGCCCGAGTCTCATGTTTTCACAGTATCCCAGGGATCATCTTAGAGCAGGAAGCAAATTTCATAATGGAAAACAAGTGATAAGAGATGAGGGGAAAGTTCCCTGATGAATCATATCCCTGGTAGCCCTCCTCGAGGATCCACATTTCAGTCACTTTACCTCTGATCTGCTTTGCCCACCCTCAGAGTCCTCCACTGACTCTTCACACTAAGTCCATCAGAACTCATGGAGAACCTAAGTCAGGGGAATCTTCCAGAAATACAGAGTGCATTGGGAGACAATGTGTCCTTGCTAACTCAGCTGGAAACCTTAAATGTGTTTTCTTACTTGAAAAAAATCTCAGATGGTGGAGAACAGGAGTTACTCAAGACTCGGGTGCTAAGAAGCCCTGACAGTGGAGTTTTCAGCACTAAGACATCTTTACCACGCTCTCCACGGATCAGGGACCTTTGTGGAAGAGGTAGCAAAAAGAATGTGAGAGGCAAAAGAAGCCGAGGAATGCTTTGCAAAACTTCCAGACACAAAGTGGCAGTGGTATTTGTGATCTCACGGTGGCTGACACTCCCTATACAAGTCCTACCTAGTAGGAGGGGTAAAAAGAATGGCATCAAAATAGAAGACTGGTTGGGAAGAAGGAACCCAGTGAAGAGGGAACTGGGGGAACGCAAAAGGGGATTATGATCATGGTCTATTGTCTACTATCCCCTCCCTATAAACCCCCCACCAACACCCACCTCATGATTCCATGGTGTTCTTCTTCTATGCCCATGATTCATAGATTTGATACTTTTAAAGTATTCCAAAGATCTTGCATACTTTGTCTATATGTTTTAAATTTCTCTTCTCCCTCCCCGCCCTTTGGAACAGTTTATCGTTTTCCTTGATTAAGCATATCAATTCATCTATTTTATCTTCAATCTCTGATACTCTGTTTTCCCGTGATCCACTGCATTTGGTGAGGCTTTACGCTGATCTTTTTTTTTTCCCCCGATTTTTCCAGCGTAGGCTGACCTGGAATTCACTATGTAGTCTCAGGCTGACCTCGAACTCATGCTGATCCTCCTACTTCAACCTCCCAAGGGCTGGGATTAAAGGTGTGCAACACCACGCACAGCAACAGTGATCTTTTTTAAAATTATTTTTTAAAGTATTTTTTATTTATTTTCAACCAGAGAAAGACAGAGAGAATGGGGGTGGCAGGGTCTCTAGCTGCTGCAAATGAACTCAAGATGAATGTGCCACTTTGTGCATCTGGCTTTATGTGGATCCTGGGGAATAGAACCTGGGTCGTTAGGCTTTGCAGACAAGCACCCTAACCACTAAGCCATCTCTCCAGCTCCCAACAGTGATCTTTTTATTTCACTTACTATGTTTTAATTTCCAGAATCATTTCAGTTTGTTTTTCTTCACTATTTCTCTTTATGGAATTTATTTTCATCTCTTCTGTTGGTTTTCTTAGCTCATTCAGCTGATTATTTGTGTCTTCTTGGAATTCTTTCTTTTCTTTTCACAGAGTTTTATCAGTCTTTTGAATTCTTCATCTGGAATTTCATCTAAGTCTGTCACCAGAGGCCATCACTCTGGGATTGGAAGGTTGTAGAGGGACATGTCTTGATTTTCATAGTATTTGTTTTATGTGCTAGGACTTCTGCATCAGTGATTAGATCATTTGATTTTTTTTTAATTTGGGTTAAACCTTCCTTCTTTCAGTGGAGATATATGCTGTATTCAGGAGGACTGGCTTGTAATATGGTTGTGGTGACATCTTCTGTTAGGCTGGCGTTCAGGGCATTGGGCTCTCTATCCAGTCCTCCCCTTCAAGTACAGTTCTGCTTGTTAACAATAGTTACTAACTTGGGATATATCCACTCCAAAAATAGTGATAGTGTACTGTAAAACAATTGCATCTTAAATGCTAATCATTTTGAGGAATAAGGGAATATTGACAGGATTGCATGTACGAATATATTAGTTATTGTGGGTTTGTGATGGGAGAAAAAGATAAAATATAAAAAGTACTTCACCGAACAAGTGGTTAGTGTTGGGTTGATATTGAAAAAGTGACGGGGAGGAAGGGAACATGAGGAGAAAGTGGAGCTGTAGGATCAAAAGAGAAAAAAAATCGGGATGAGGGGAGAATTTTGGTTCAAGATAGACTGAAGAGATAGAGGTGAAGATGTGCTAACAGCTGATGTGGAATAGTTCTCTCTCTCTCTCTCTCTCTCTCTCTCTCTCTCTCTCTCTCTCTCTCTCTCTCGCCTCTCGCCTCTCGCCTCTCGCCTCTCCTCTCTCTCTCATCTGAGGATCAGAGTTCCTATAAACCAGAACAGACTACTATGTGGGAGAAGAAGATAGAGAAGGAAAGAGTAAGGAAAAAAGGAACAGAAAGCTGAACAATATACAGGAAAAAAAATGAGTACTCACACCTCCCCTGATATCCCATGCACACAGAGGAAGCAACAGGGGTAAGAGCAGAGTGCAGGCCCAGAAACAAGATCCGTGGGAGGAGAGAAAGATCTGGGCTTGAAAACTGACCTGCCTGATAGCTGGCTCTTATCTGGACTTTCTCATCTCCTGGAATGAGGACTTCACTCCTGGGGTTTCCTGTCTTTCCTGGGATGGGCAGTTGCATTCATTTGGAGTCTTAGTTCTGAGGTCAGGCCACACTGTACCGAGTTGCAACCTTTCCTGTCTCTGGAACCCAGTCCATGGGCAGTTCGCCTATTATTCCTCGCTGGAGAGGTCTCATGTTGCAGTTTGAGCCATTTCTCCAGATTCTTGGGTCTGAGGTGTTAGGGACCCTGAGGTAGTCCCTTTCTCCTCAGGACTGTGGTGGGGACAGGATAAGAGGAGGAAGGTTGTGTTTTGGAAGTCTTAATTTCAAATTCCAGACCTCTCATCTGGTGCTTGCCTGCCCTCTGCTGGGGACCTTTCAAATTCAGATTTGTGTTTCCAGAAACTGAGTCCCCAGGCAGTGTCCTCTGGGGCCAGAGAGCTCAGAGCTGTTGGTCAGGGCTGACTGAATCAGCCTTGGCAAGATGTCTGGTTGCTGGTTTCATTCCTTTCTACCCAACCTACCAAAGCCACAGGTGACCCCCCCCCTCTCTCTCGTCTTTTCCCACAAATTATCCTTCTAAGAGTAATAGAATTTTTTTTGAAGCATAGGGTTTTTATGGCTACCTAGTCTCCTTTCCCAACCTCTTACAATACTTGATTATCTAATTAGATGAAACGAATTCCTTACCCACACACACCACACTCAGATGTGCTGGTTGAGATCGCAACTCATTGCTTTCCTGTCTTATTAGGTTAGTTGAATTTCCAACTATACACATACACATTCTTAATTAATGTTTTAGGCTTCATTATCTATTTCATCAGCCAGCTTTTTAAAACACCACAAGTAATGTAATACTTTTCTAATTGCTGTAACAAAATTCATGACAGCAGCAGTTTAAGGAAGGAAGGGCTTCCGAGCTTAGGCTCAGGGTTTGAGGGAGTCACAGCGGCAGAAGCCTGAAGCAGGTCATCAGAAACTCGGTGAAAGGAAACAAGTCAGGATAACATGACAGTCTACCTTCCTGCATGAGACAGACCTGAAAATGAATTTCTTAAGCCAGGGGAGAGCTCTGTAGGGAAGCAGGTGGGAACACTGTGAACTGTGCCCAGCCAGCAGGGCGGAATCCAGCTACGTAAGGTGAGCGGGGGACCCACCTGGCAAGTGCTTCTCTTCACTTTCCCCAGCCCTAAAGGACCAAAGAAGTCCTGGTGAGGTGTGGAGGTCTAGGGGTCCAGCTTGTGTGTGGGACCACCAAGGACTTCCAGCCTCCCCTCTCCCCATCCATCAGAGCTGGGCAGAATGCTGAGGCTCCCTCCACACCCAGCACCAAGCAGAGCCAAAGATGTCTCTGAAAGTTCCACTCTCGACGCAGCTGTGCCAGGGACTCCCTCTGTAAATATTTTTATTCTTTATTTTCCGTTTTATAAACTCCCCTCTTGCATATATGGCCCGGCAGAGTTTCACTTTTGTTCATACATAGTTCACCCCATTAGGTGTTTGGGGTGTTCGTATGTTTCCCGCACAGTCTGCTACTGAGAACTGTCTACTACCTCTGCCTGCACATCTCAGACTTCTGCTCTTATTCCTGCATCGTGTCCCCGTCCTCTCTCTTCCCCATCCCTCCTTCGTATATAAACTTCCTAATATAAACTTCTGTAGCTTTAACAATCTCCATTCACCTGCAACCACAGATACAGCAGAATAATGTCAAATTTCTCGATTTCTCATATAAATACTTCTAATTTCAGTGTGTGTGTGTGTGTGTGTGTGTGTGTGTGT
>PVHP010013399.1:0-41080 GCA_004024765.1 Zapus hudsonius | reverse complement strand
TGCATCCAGCCTGACTTGGATACTGGGGAATCAAAAATGGGTCATTAAGCTTTGTAGGCAAGCACCTTAACCACTGAGCCATGTTTTCAACCCCTAAATATCAGTTTTTAGGACTAATGTGTCCTAGAACCTTGAAAGTAATCTACAAGTTAATGTTGGGGAGAAAGGGCCAAAGAGTGGGCAAAAAGAATCCTGGCTTCTAACATTACTTGCCTGATCATAGCATTGATGAGCTGAGAAAAATATATACTCACGTATACTTAATATATACTTCATGATTCATTATTTATGTTCCCTAACTTTTTCTAGCAAGTATTGCCCAAAGGTCCAGGTAAGTAAAAACAGGCTTGGTCCCTAGCCGGGCAGTGAGGTGGAAAAACCATAGGAGATGTGGGTCTAGCAGAAGTACTTAGACCATCTTTGATGGTTAGGTTTTGTTGTCAACTTGATCTTTTTAATTAATTTGGGTGGAACTCTGAGGATGGTTACATGAAGTCAGCCTCTCAGCAAGGGGCAAGATGTAAAGAAGCTCAAAGAAGCTAGAAGTAAATATCCTTTCCTGTGTGGGCCATGGAGGAAGGAAATTCCAGAGACTCAGGAAACCATTAAGTCTGGGATAAAGTTGCAAGACCCCACCCTAAGCCTATATAAAGGGAAAGAAATTCTATCCTTGCCCCTCCTGCCTGTTCCCCGTTCTGTGTGTGTGGTGTAGGTGATGGATTTTTCTCTCTGCTCGGACCTGTGAAAGAGGGCCAGCCTCTTTCGCTGTTACGGAACTTCCCCTCAATCTGTAGTTTCAATAAATACTTTCCTCCCCCAAATTGTGCCTGGTTTGAAGATTCATCCCAGCGGCTTGTGGCTGACTACAACACCATCATAGGGCTTGGAGGGGATGCTCTTGAAGGGAGTATGGAACTTTGGTTTCTCTCACCCTCTTCCCAGTCAGGAAGGTGACCAGCTCCTTTGCCACATGTTCCCTGCTGTCATATACTATGTAGCACAAGGGCCAAGTAAGCATGGACCTTGGAAACCATGGGTCAAAATAAATCTTTATTCCTTCCAAGGAATAAAGTAACAGACTGCTGACTCACATCTTCCTGAAGAGCTGTGGCACCGAGAGGATTCTAAAAATCTCATTTACGACATCTGGAACCTAGTATCTCCAACCACATTAGTCTAGGTCAGGACATAGAAAATCTGTGAAAAATTACTTCCTTAGTCAATTTCCACATAATTGAACAAAAATATTTACAGTAACTCGAATCTTCTTTTCTTTATGGACAGAAAGTTTCTTCTACATAAAATGTAACAATACAGCATGAAAACTCACAATCAGCAATAAACTAGAGAGGGAAAGCTTTATTTTACTAAATAATTCCTGAGTTTATCTTTTTCATGAAAATAAAGTGCAAAAAATACCTGGTTGAGTAATTATTTCCCTGGTTTTATTTTATTCTCCATAGTTTCATTTCTCTTGATAGGAAAGGTATTAAATATGTATGTGAAAATGGTCCCTTATGATAACATTTCTTATTTCTTGATCTGACTGTTTATAGCCCAACTCTTCTAGGTTAGTATTATTATTGGTCTTTTTTATATGTAAGGAAGCTGAGGAAATTGTTCAAGAATATATTGCTGGTAAGGAGCCAGGGCTTGAACTCAGGTAACATTGAGCAGAACTGATATGCATGACAATCATGAGAGGCACAGGCATACAATTTCAAGAGTCGATGAGGAAAGAAAGCACTGCGCCTACTGACCAAAGGTCTTATGGCTTTCATTGTTGTCTGCACAAAACACCCAACCAATATCAGCTGATGGGAATAAAGTATTTACTTTGACTTATAGTCTCCAGGGGAGGCTTCATGATGGCAGGGGACAGCATGGCATGAGCAGAGGCTGGACATCACCTCTGCCACAGCAGGTGGACAACAGCATCAGGATATGATGGAGGGTGGATTTGAGAGGGGGAAGGTGGGGGTGGGGAGGAAATTATCATGGTGTATTGTCTATAATTACGGAAGCTGTCAAGAAAAAATTAAAAAAAAATAGCATCAGGAGAGTGAGCCAACTGGCACTGGCTAACTGGGGGCTAATAAACCTCAAGGTGTTTCGCCCCCACACCTGGTGACACACCAACACACCTCCTCCAGCAAGGCTCCACCTCTCACATTGCTGCCAGTTGGGGAGCAAATCAGAACACATAAGGTTATGGGGGGCAGTTAATTCAAGACCACCACAGTAGGCACTTGAGAAATTTGAAAATTAATGAATTTTTGTTACACTAATCCTTTGCAGTATAGTATACAATTCTTTGATAGTGATTTGCAAATTAGTCTTCTACTTTTTGTTCACGTCCACTTTCACTCGCATGCGAACAGAGCTATAAATTTATTAATTTAATGCTGTAGCCAATGCACCCATTTGCTTATCAATTCTCCCTGTTTGTTCTGGTGTTTGGACCTTGGTTCTCCTTCCTCCTCACATTAAAGTTGGATAAATGAATCCTAAGTAATTTTGGTCAGTTTTCATGGCCATTCATATTGGTACTTACAAAGTTCTCCCATATTCTTTGTGAGGAGCTTTGAGGTGCTCAGAAGAATTCTAGAGAACAAAATCATACTTATGATAGCTGGGACATGTCTCCATCCACCTTAGGCTGGTCATCTAATTACATTCTGATCGAATTCTTTCCACTTCAACCTTAATTTCCTCCCAAAGGAATTTATAAAGACAATAAAGGATAGAAAGAGTAAAACCTTGACAATTAAGTTTTTCTTATTCAAGACATCAATTCAGCTTCTTCCTTGGGGAAAACACCAAATGGCAGATGACGCAGGTGCAGCCGGAGGGCCCAGAGGATCCGGGGTACCAGGAGGTTTGGGCAGTGGTCTCCAGAAGACAAGGAGTGGATCCCTGTCACCAAGCTGGGTCGCCTGGTCAAGGACAAGAAGATCAAAAGCTGGAGGAGATCTACCTGTTCTCCCTGCCCATCACGGAATCTGAGATCATTAACTTCTTGGGGACGTCCCTTAAGGACGAGGTTCTGAAGATCATGCCAGTGCAGAAGCAGACCAATGCTGGCCAGCAGACCAAGTTCAAGGCTTTTGTCACCACTGGGAACTACAAAGGTCACGTTGGTCTGGGTGTTAAGTGCTCCAAGGAGGTAGTCACTGCTATCTGAGGAGCCATCATCTTGGCCAAACTCTCCATTGTGCCTGTCCCGAGAGGCTACTGAGGGAACAAGATGGGAAAGCCCCTTACAGTCCTTGCAAAGTGACAGTCCGCTGTGGCTCTCTGCTGGTACACCTTATCCCTGCTCCCAGGGGCACTGGCATTGTCTCTGCCCCTGTGCCTAAGAAGCTGCTGCTGCTGGCTGGTATTGATGACTCTACCCTTCAGCCAGGGGCTGCACTGCCACCCTGGGCAACTTTGCTGAGGCCACCTCTGATGTCATCCTCAAGACCTACAGCTACCTGATCCCGGGCTCAGGAAAGAGACTGTTCACTAAGTCTCCCTCCCAGGAATTCACTGACCATCTTGTGAAAACTCACACCAGAGTCTCAGTGCAGAGGACCCAGGCTCCAGCTGTGGCCACCACATAAGGGTTTTTATACAGAAATCAAAGTGAATTAAGCCTGCTTAAAAAAAGACATTCATCTAGAAGGAGATATTGCCTAAGACAGGGGACACAAGTGGAGGTTGAAACTACTGTAAAGGAGATAATCCTTGAATCCCTGCAGTATTTATATATTGAACTTTTGTACTGTTGGCCTTATACCCAAAGGTAATAGACCTAGAAGGGTTTTAAAGGTTGTATTTCATTATTACATAATCTGGTCTCTACCAGAAAATATTCCCAAATTAAAAGGGTAGGTATCTACATATTGTTCAACAATAAATCTGATGTCAACATTAACTTTTATACAAGTCATGTTTCTAAAATCAAATTCTCAAAAGAGTAAGTGGAAGGAAAGAGAGAGATTAGGTAGAAAATTCTCTCTTGGAACGTTTGTTGTACTCAGCCCAGAACAGGATATCAAACACCCCTGTGGTTTTTCCTCAGGAAAGGCAACTTCATCTTTTAGGGATGCTTAATGCAATTAGCAAGTGTTAAAGGAAATGAAACATACACTTTTGACCACAAATGATATGTGAAGAGTGTAAAATTGCAGTAATATTCAAAGTGATTATCTTTTTAAAAATATATATATATTTATTTATTTGAGAGAGAGTGAGAGAGAGAGAAAGAGGCAAAGAGAGAGAATGATTGGGCACACTAGGGCCTCCAGCCATGGCAAAAAAAACCCAGATATGTGAGCCACCTGTGCATCTGGCTTTAAGTGGGTACTGGGGAATTTAACTTGGGTCTTTATGCTTTTCAGGCAAATGCCTTAACCACTGAGCCATCTCTCCAGCACAGAGTAATATTTTTATTTAAAAAATAGCATGATGGCTTCTTTCTACTATCCTCTTCGAAAAGTCTCTTAACTCAGTTTTGAAAGTTCCATATACTTTTGTTCTAATAGTCATCTTTCAGTTTTGATCAAAATCAACTAACGAAATTGATCATATCATGTGACCTAATTTCAAAAAGTATGAGATTGAATAGATAAGTGGATTCTCTTGAAGAAAATTCTTTTTTAAAATATTTTTACTTATTTATTTTTAAGGAGGGAGGGAGAGAGAGAGAGAGAGAGAGAGAGAGAGAGAGAGAGAGAGAGAGAGAGAGAGAGAGAGAGAGAAAGGGAGAGAATAGGCATGCCAGGGACTCCAGTCACTGCAAATAAACTCCAGATGCATGTGCTACTTTGTGCATCTGGCTTTATGTGGGTACTGGAGAATCAAACCCCAGCTGTTGGGCATTGCAGGCAAGTGCCTTAAACATTGAGCAATCTCTCCAGCCTCGGAGAGAATTTCTATGGGAACACTCGATTTGGAATTGATCAGACCATCAGAAAGAGTGCTTTACCAATTAGCATCTGCAAAGCACACATCAAGTAACTGAGCTACTACCAACATATTATTTCATGGGCCAAGTGCTAACCGTGTTTCACTTTCTAACATAGTTTCTATACAAACTTAGTATATAGCCTCGGTTAGTATGTCACTTTTAATTGATGTGGTATTTTTTAAACAGAAGTCATGTTTTTCTTACCATTCTATAACTACAATATATTAAGGTATAATAATATACATATATATGTACATATATATACATACACACATATATAGATAGATATGTGTGTGTGTATGATTCTTTATCAGCTCTCTAAAGTATTGTCTGGAACTTTCTGCTACAGGCAAAAGAATCTTTAATTCCTTATATTTTGAGAGGGTAAAATTCTTCTTGGAAACTTTCCTGAAGCATGTTTTATAAGGAACTGTTCACACTTCTTTCCTTTTGCATTTGCCTGAGGTAGAGAGGGGTGGACCGGAGCCCTGCAGAGCAAATGCGGATGAGTCCTGCTGCTATCTGTCAATGACCTCAGGCATTTCCCTGTCTAGTTATCAGCCCATAATAGCTCTTTTCTTTCCGGGTCATTAAGATCCCCTGAAAGTCTCTGTGACAGGCTCAGCCTCTCAGGGATTCAAGATGAATACTTTAGGGAGACTTGGGGGAAATCCTTGTTATATATTTGATCTCGGGAGAGGCTTCTGTACCCAAGGCTTGGCTTGTCAAGAGTGCTACGGAGTCATGCTAACGGAAACATATACATATATATACATATGCATATGCCTATACATATACACATACACATACATATGCATATACATATACATAAACATATACATACACATGCACATACACAAACACACACACATATATATATATATACATAAACATACATATGCATATACATATACATAAACATATACATACACATGCATATACACAAACACACACACACATATATGTACATAAACATACATATACAGATACAGATACAGATGCAGATACATATACATATACATGCAATGCATAAACATACATATATATACATAAACATACATATACATATACATACACATGCACATACACAAACACACACATATATATACATAAACATACATATACATATACAGATGCAGATACATATACATATACATGCATATGCACAAACACATACACATACATAAACATATATATGTATATGTATATATATACATATATATACAAACGTATATATGTATACATATAGGGATATACCCTTTTCATTCCAATGCAGCCTTTTCCTGCCCTTCTATTTACCTGAAGGGCTAATTACCTCTTTGAGGTCCTTTCTGTTAAAGACAAAAAGAATTCAGCTCAGGTGTAGGTGAGGGCTGGTACTGTTGTGAGGAGTTGCCTTTTCCAAATCTGATTTGGATAAAGTTGACGTTACCTTAGGTGATTTTTTTCTCCCAGAACACTAGAAACCTTTTTGATTCATTTGAGTTGTCCTTAAATCAATTATTTCCCTTTTGAAAAGCTCATGTTTATTAGTGGAGATGGCCCTGAATGGGAAAGCCATCTTGACCTTCCTAAGCACTGGCTACTCAACCCATATGATGAAAGATTTAGTTGGGGAGGGGCTGGGGAGGTGGCTCCCCTGGGAAAGTGCTTGCTTTGTAACTGAAGAACTGAGTTCAGTACTCAGTGCCCACAATGAAAAAAAATAGCCAGGCACAAATTTGTAATGCCAGCACTGAAGACGGGGAGACAGGTGACTCCCCGGGCTTGCTGGTCAGCCAGGCTAGGCTACTTGGAGAGTTCTAGGTCAGTGAGAGACGCTCTCTCAAAAACAGGTGGACAGAGCCTGAAGAAAGACACCTAAGGTTGTCCTCTGGCCCCCATGTGCTTACACACACATGTGCACATACCTGCACACATAAAATCATGCAAACACACACAGACACACAAACGTTTGCATTAGGAGGCAGCTAAGGTGACTCTCGCAGCCCAGGGAAGGTATAGTACAAGCACCATTGTCACGTCCATGATTATGTCGTTCAGCCTGGAATATCAGCGGTTCTTGACCTCAGTCACAATGTGGAAACAGGTAATGAAAGTCACATCACAGGTAAAACTCAGACGGTTTACAAATTGTGTCTCAGTGTCATCTCGCTTCTTCTCAACACGGATATTGGTATTTAAGATGATGCAGGGAGGAGGGTCAATTATCAAGGGGATGTTTGTTTCAACTTCAGTGTCAATCACCATTAAAATTCCTATGATAAGCATCACCATGAATGAAGTGTCTATTGTCTTCTGAAGTGGTCCTTTTCAAAACAGATTAGTAGATTGAGGTCAGGATCTGAGTGACATAGCCAAGATCTTTGTGGCTTGAATGCTAACCCATGAGTAACTTTGGTTTAGTGAAATGAGTAGGAAGTGTTTTCCATTAACTAAAATGCAAAGGAGTTGGAATGGGTCTAAAGAAGGACAGAGAGAGAGAGAGAGAGAGAGAGAGAGAGAGAGAGAGAGAGAGAGAGAGAGAGAGAGAGAGAAAGAGAGAGAGATTTAAAAGTGTAGCAGGAGCCCAAATAGAGCAGGTTTATTCTATGTACTGTGAAAAACACGTTGACCATCACATCAAAAATAGCACCAATTATAAAATGCCCTAAGTAATTGTGATTAGCTTGAGGCTGCCACACCAGTGAATTCAAAGTAAATAATCAAGGGGAGGTAATTATTCCAATAGCACCTTCAGACCCTTTCTACTGGATTAATTAAAGAAGAAGAAGTGAAAATAAACAGTAGGAAGAGCGTTGTGTAGGTGTTCATTGCTGACAACAGTGGGCAGGAGTAAATAAGCCACCTGTTAGCTAGAACTGGATTAACTCCTTTAAGCTCCTAGGTGCCATTCAGTGCATATATTTTATTCTAATAACACCCTTGGGCCACAGAATTCATGCAGGCCAGAAGGGCAATGGTTGGCTCCCATTGGCCAGATTCAAGAGCACAGGGCCATTGCTTATGATACTTACCCCCCACCTTTGATCCATACTCAGAAACATTTTTCCTTTATAAACAGTCTCATGAACCATAGGATCATCACTTAGGACTGAGGGGCTGAAACGCTGTGCCCTTAGCACCAGGTTTTGGGAAGAGTGGAGAGATGAGATAGTTTAAAGTTAAGGTGACGGGGCTCTGAAAGCAAGGGGAGAGTCTGCTTTTTTTCCTTTTATCTCTTTTATCCTAAAACTTCACAGGAGGGAGGAGTGAATAGGTGGCTTGGTGGTCTGGTCTTATTTCTTACTTTCCTAGAATAGAAAATTAAGTTGAGATCACACCCTGTCCTAAAAGCCTGGTGGCATCTAGGCACCTTGTGTCGGGACTGGACTAACATGGTCAGTCCCCATCCAGTAAATGTCCATGAAAGACCCAATCTGGGTCTCTATGTGGGCTTTCCCATTTCTGGGAACCCCTTCCTGCAAGTTGGGCAGGAGTTCTGTCTTCATCTCTTTATAAGCTCTATTAGAAAATCTTTCTAAATTTCACTCTCTTTGCTCCTTTGTCAAATTCATAAGACAAGAACCTGGTGTCCACTGACTCACAGGAAGCTCTGTGTACCTCAGACTGACCAGCACCCTAACTCCAGAATTACTTACAGCCTATACAAGAGCTAAGAAGAGCTCCATTGCTTTCAAAGACACACGATTCCTGTATTACAGGGAGGTAGAAATCTGTTCAGGCCATGGTGAGTTCAAAGTGGTAAAGGATCAGGAAATCAAAGTTTCTGGTTTTCCCTTTTGGGCCAAAAGTAACAGCTGGTGGAAAAAGATGATGTCAGGGTCTGACTCCAGGAGTCAACAAATACTGTCTCTCCTTGCTAATCCCCTTTTCACCCAAAGGACTTCCATTTCATAGAAGAGCCACCAGGAGTTTCTCTTGCCCCCAGGATGACTGAAATTCACAGTTGCACAAGCTTCCAGCACTTTCTCACCAATCCAGCCTTCATGACATTTAAAACTTATGCTGGGCGTGGTGGCACATGCCTTTAGTCCCCGTACTTGGCAGGCAGAGGTAGGAGGGTTGCTGTGAGTTTGAGGCCACCCTGAGACTACGTAGTGAATTCCAGGTCAGCCTGGGCTAGAGCGAGACCCTACCTCAAAAACAAAACATAACAAAAAAAAAAAAACTTAAAAAGAAAACTGTATGGCCATCCTTGAAAAGTTTACAGGTTTGAGACATCTCTCACAGTGAGTCTACTGTCTAAGTAAGTAGGCAGGGGTCCATTTCAGTAACTGCACACATAGGCACACGGATACTTCAGAACTTGGTCCTCCTGCTGAGTAGCAAATGGCCATGCTATTCTGTTCTTCGTTTGCATTATGGATCTTCAGTCTTTCTTCTCTAGATTCCAACAAGATCTGCAACCCTTCAAATTTTGGGGTTTGTCTGAGAATGGATCTGTGTAAGAGATGCGTGTACCTTCTGTGACAAATTGATCTCTAACAGATAGATCCCCAACAGATCTTTAGCAGACCATTGAGACAATTTTATGCTTGTATCTGTGACTTCTGAGAATAGCACTTGGTTCTTCATAGCTGAAACAATCAGGTATGATAGAGGACCACCTCTATCTGGACAAAAATAAAAACATTCCTCTTTTCCTTTGTTATGTCTGTGTTACTACTACTGGGTGATGACTACTTCTCTATTGAATTCCTTATTATCAGGAAGATTAAGAATGGGGATTTAGAAGTTCTTTTTGTAAATATATTTTTATTTATTTATTTGCATGTGCCCACGTGCATGCATGAGTGTACGTGCATGGCGGGGCTTACCAGGCCCTTTGCCATGGCAAATAAACTCCAGATGCATGCACCACTTTTTGCGACCTGCTTTATGTGGGTACTGGAGCATGGAACCCAGGCCAGGCCTTATAACCACTGAGATGTCTCCTCAGCCTGGATTTTGAAATTCTTTAAAAATATTTTTATTTATTTGCAAGCAGAGAGAGAGATAGAAGAGAGACAGAGAGAATGGGTGTATCAGAGTGTCAGCCACTGCAAATGGACTCCAGATGCATGCACCACTTTATGCGTCTGGTTTAACGTGGGTACTGGGGGCTCAAACTGGCCATTGGGCATTGCTGGCAAGTGCCTTAATTGCTGAGCCATCTCTCCAGCCTAATCATTTTAGATGATTTTTGTTTTGTTTTGTTTTTTAAGGTAGGGTCTCACTTTAGATCAGGCTGACCTGGAATTCACTCTATAGTGCCATGCTGGCCTTGAACTCACAGCAATCTTCCTTCCTCTGACTCCTTAGTGCTGGGATCAAAGGCATGCACCACCATGCCCTGGATTTAAAAATTCTTAAAAATCTCATGTTAACTGTAGACTTTTAACCTCACTCTCAGTTTTCTCTTCTCTAAAATGGGGTGATAATTGTACTTACCACATACAATAAACAATGTGTGTATAAACATGCTGCCTTTTCAGTTTTTCACAGAGTGCCTGACGTAGCATCAGATTCATTGCTCTCAGATATCAGCATTGCCCACTTTTGACTTGTAAATAAAATAATGAGAATTTAGAGACATGGGGAATGGCACTTGAAAGTGGTCACACATTTAAACATTTCACCCAATTCCTTTGTCAACTTTGAAAAGACAAGAAAGGTCCCAGGAGACTCATGCAATCGGTTTCTCTGGTTTATATCCAGATACTGTGAAGTCTAAACTTTGAACATAGATCTTTCTTGTCTAGCCACACCTCAGACAGTTATTTGAGCTACTTTAGCCCCAAGTTTGTGGGTCATCTCATGTAATCAGGAAATAATTTCAATTTCTTAGCAGATTTTTGAATTAAGTCACAGAAGCATGTGTATTTGATCATAGCTATATTATGAATCACGCTTTATTTCCACATGATTAGAGGGAGAAGGCTATTATTGGAGATTCCATTGCAACAATTCTACACTGTACTTGACCATCTCACAGTGATTCTTAAAGTCCGAAGGTTTGGGCACACTGTAAAACATCCAACAACATTTCTGGAGGCAAACTTTGACTTCACTCTTTTTACTTTGTTGTTTGTTTGGTTGGTTGAGATAGAGCATCCCTATGCAGCCCAGGCTGACCTCAAACTCATGATCCTCCTGAGTACTGGGATTACAAATGTGTATCACTACTCCCAGCTTTGCTTCACTTTTAAAGCTTCCTGGGTGTTTCCAGATGCAGCTAAGAATGAAAGCCAATATAGTTGGTATTGGCTGTACACCTTAGTAAGCATCTAAACTGTCTGGTGATCTGCATGACTATATTTAAAGATACCCTGCCTCGGAGACTGTGTCTTCATTAAGTCTTGGTTAAGTCCCAGAGCATTTCATTTTTTTTTCCTTTTCTTTTGAGATAGGGCTTCACTCTGTAGCCCAGGCTGCCCTGCACTCAACTCATGGTGATCTGCCTGCCTCAACATCCCAAGGGCTGATATTATAGGTATGACAACATTTTGTTTTTATCAAGCATATCCTAGTGATTTCCCATTCCCCAAGAATTTAGGTGAGTGGTCTTAACACCAAAGCTGGGTATCATTGCTGCTCACTAGTAATCTCCTTGGGGATCTCCTTTTCTTTTTGTGTGTGTAGTATGTGTAGTGGTGGGAGATGGTGATGGTGTCTCTCTCTCGCTCTCTCTCTCTGTGTGTGTGTGTATAGAGAGAGAGACTACTCAGGGAGGACACAGGAGAATATTGGGTTCCTTCCTCTATTACTCATTCAGCTAGGAAATCTCTCTCTGAATACACATGAGCCCAGTGACTCTCCTGGTCTCTGCTCCCCACAGGACTGTCATTGGCTGGCTGTCTCTGTGGGTGCTGAGGCATCAATGTTGGAAATCCTAGGGCCTCTCGGGCCCTCATGCTTGCAGCAAGGATTCTTACCTGCTGAGCCTTCTCCCCAGTCCAGTGATGCCATTTTTTAAATCCAGAAAGATCTAAACAAGTGTAAAAGTCTTTCCACACTGTACTCTTTTCCAAGTAGCCATAGAAGGAACTTGGGCTTGCTTTCAGATGTTTGTTCAGTTCAAACTAGATCCTCCCAGTGTTGGGATTGACTTCTTGTGAACACAGAGACTGCTGAAAACTTCTAGAGAGATTTGGGAATTTGTGAGGGCCTCCTGGGAAGATCTCCAAACACTGACTCTGCTTACAAAGTTAAACTTGCCCCTAGGACTGGCCCATTGTTTAATTTTATTAAAATTTAAAACTAGTTATCCTTTAGGTTTCCCACGTCTCCTGAGATTTCTTTAACTCTCCCAGGTTCCTGTTCAATGAAAGCCTTTCTGATTGAGCCCCATGTGATGGGAATACACTTAACATTGGACTTCCTGTTTGCTTTGTAAGGAAATACAACTCAATTTCACACATGCTGAATTTTTCTCAAGTCCCTTTCAGCTCCTAGGGTCGGGCGTTTCTTGGAGAACCCCCATGCGTTTCCCTCCCCTGAAATCTGAGTTGTTAGAACACTCCATGCTCAGACCTTGCAGCCAGACCTCAGTATAAATTGTTCTTGGGAAAAGCCAGTGGCGAATTTTTTTGTTTGTTTGTTTGCTTTGGGATTTTGTGTTTTTAAATCTTTCCTTCATTGAGTTATAAGCTAAGTATACAGTTTTTTCTCCCATAAGCCAAAAAGAAACAAAAGATAAAAAATTATAAAGCCTTAAAATTTTATGACAAAATGTTAACCAAACAGTACCAAATGTACACAGTAATGAAAATCAGCTTTTTTTTTCTTCTTCAGGGTTAAGATAGATGTTCACTAATTAACGTGACAGTGTGAAGGTATCCTTGGCTCTTTGGACACAGCCAGCTTTAAAATTTATGGTCCATGGGACTCAGATTTATTAATCGGAACATGGTAAAGCAAATGAAGACTCACCACCACCCCCATCCTTGATTCTGAGAATGGTCTGCTCCCTGGTCACTCAAGTTAGCTGGTCCCATCTCTGCAGGTCCCTGGGGGAGACATGGGAACATTCCTGTTTGCTCGAACATTACTCGGTGCCTAGTGCAGAGGGGTCCTGGTAAGAGTCAGTTTCCAGGTCCATGGTCAGTGTGTAATTCTGGGATAAAAGTCTTTCTGGTGACCCATGGGCTATGGACTGAGGAAGAGGTGCCCTAGTTAATCAAGGTGGGGTGTAATAGATACAAGAGTTTTAAAACTCCAGTTTTCCCAGACTATATTGTTTTTACTAAATTGCAGAGAGAAGACTCAGCTTCAAGGGCATACATCCATCCATTCAACAAACAGGTTAGAACATCTACCATATGCCAGGGCCCGTGTTGGCCTCGGGAGATGGCAGAATGAGCAAAACTCTCTGTCCTTTTGTTGATTCTGTGATAGTTGAAGGAGGTAACAATGAAAATAAAAAAGTAAATTTCTAGTATGTAAGATACGAGCAATTCAATGGAAACAATGAAGCAGTTATCAGGAAGGAGACAAGATTCGGGGAAGAGAATGCTGCAATTTTATAAATAGAAATTGGGATGGAGAGATGGTTCCGTGGTTAAAGATACTTTCTTACAAAGGCTGAATGCCCGGGTTAATGCCCCCGTACCCACGTACAGCCACACGTACAAAGTGGCACATGTGTCTGGAGTTCATCTGTAGTGGCAAGAGGCCCTGGTGCACCCATACTCTCTCTCTTTCCCTCTCTCTAATAAACAAATAAATAAAATAAATAAGTCAATAAATAAATACTCAGAACCTAGAAACAAGGAAGGCCTTTGCTAAGAAACGATGTTTGAGTAAAGTACTGAAAAGAAAAGAGAGTTGTGGGGTGTTTGGAAAGATTCCAGGGAGAAAGAAGTGTTTTGCAAAGGCTCTGAGGCAGGGGAAAGTCTAGCTGGTCGAAAGCAAGGGCCTGGATGTTGAGGGCTAGGTAGACCCCCCTAGCAGAAGTAGGAGTCAGCGAAGGGGACTCAGTCGCTAATTGGAAATCTTTATTTATTAGGTTTAGAAGTAGAGGACCCTGCTAATACCACACTTCTCACCCCCTTCTTAAAACTAGCTATCCTTTGGTTTCCCACCGTCTCCTGAGATTTCTTTAACTTTCCCACGTTCCTGTTCCATGAAAGCCTTTCTGATTGAGCCCCATGTGATGGAGGTACATCTTCCCTCTTCTTCCTGCTTCCCTTCCAGACTTATGTGTGGTACCACCTTCTGTTTAAGATGTCCTCCTCTCAGTAAGGAGATTCTAATATTCTGAATTAAGTGCTTGTGGCCTTGTCTTTTAAGGGAACATCCACAGGTGACACTCATGCTGCACAACTCTGCAGAAAGACACTTTTAAAGGACTAGGGAGATGGCCCAGCAGTTCAAGGCACTTGCTCGCAAAGACACTTGTAGACACACATCTGTCACGGGACAGATAATTACATTTGATCACCCAACTTCTCAGTGAAAATTACAGATGCTTATGTACTGGGGAAAATCGGGCCATGCTCTGTCAAGTAAGCTGGTGTGGGCAACATAAGGAAGGGTTATGATCTCAGTGAGAAGGCCTCAAGCAAATGTGACTTGGAACTCTAGCGATGACATTTTCTGAGCAGATGTTTTCATCAGCTCAGATTGTCGTGGAAGTTGAGTATATATGGGAAACACCTTGCTCATAATTAGTGGTCAATACATTCTAAGATTATTTTTATAAGTGCTTAGGCAAAGACAATGACAGGAATCCAGTGGTGACAGAAAGGAGAGAAGTAAACAGAATAAAGGGTCTCTTTGTGGGAAATGACGAGCATCTTGGTACCATGGTAGAAGCCAGCAGAGCCTAAGGGGCTGAAAGGCCATGCCCTTTCACTTTTCAACAGTCCCTCAGGACTCTCTTGTCATCACTTTCTCATAAAGCTACCCCTGTGTCTCACAGTGAGCCAGCCATTGACAGACCAGCGGTGGAGTGACAGGGGCCACCGAGGTTCCGGTGGCCAGTGTTTGTCAATAGTTCCCTTCTGGGTAAGGACTCCATTGCTGATAATCAGAGGCTTAACTCATGTGATTTATGACCTGTGAACGTAATCTGTCATGAGAAGAATTAGTCCAAGTCAACTTTGATGAAGAGGGGACTTTCAGTCTGGCTTCTTGGAAGTGATGACAGTGGAAAGATGTCCCCAAATCTCACTCTTCCTCTAAGACAACTGGGGTGCCAAGAGAATGAATACAAAGCCGTGTGTACTATCCGGTATACAGGAGCTGTTTGAATAACCAACAGCTACTGGTGATAATCATTGCAGTAATACATTAGCTCTATTTAAAGTATGCCTGGTTTTTAGTCTAAGTCTGACAGGATAATAATTTAAGAATCAAGAAGTATTGGATGAGGCCAAAATGAGCATATCTGGTATTAGCAAAATAACTAATACCAGCACCTCTCAGTAGTGCATGGTGCAGGGGAGGAAGCTTGGGTAAAACCCGAACTCACGGACAGTTTTGCCCGGATGAAGGAACAAAAGCATCAGAAGCAGCTTGGGAACGCCTTTGATTCTCCTCTCAAAATACAATGTAGCCATTTAGCTTATCCTCTGGTGTTTTCCCCTTTCCAGAAAGAAATCTAAATTGTTTTAAACTGCAATCCATCATCTATCCACAAGCAGCACAAAGCTGCGGTCTTTTATACCAGATGAAATGATTCCATAATCATGTACATGTGGCCGTGGGAATAAGATCCAGCAAGAAAAAAATACGATTTACTAGAGTTGAGAAATGCCATTCTGGGGTAATACAGATGAGAGTGTGGGCGATAATAACTGGGGACTTGTTTGTTAATGCTTCAAAATGGATTCCTAAAGCTGGGTGCAAATGCTGATGATTAGATAGTTCAATTTAATGAGAAGCATGTAGATCATATACAATGAAAATGAAAAGTTTTAAGCAACTGCTTAGCTCTTAGCTTTTTTTTCCTTTTTCCACCCCTAAACATTTCTGTCTCAGATTCACAGATCTGATCTGCTTTGATGTGTTTCGGGAATTTGTTCTTTAAAGAAGAAATGGGTTTTACATCCACGGTTTAATCAAACCACTGCAGGAGGCACTTCCAAACACAGCCTTCCTTTCGGGGGATATGGTTGTGGTGATCACATATAGAAACTCATCTATGGAGAGACCAGGTCTAGGGAGACCCCACTGGACTCTTCACGTTGATGCTGATTATTTGCTTTCTAGCCTACAGTAAGTATCTTTTTCTAAAAAATTTTATTTATTATTTGCAAGTAGAGGAAAGAAAGAGAATGGCCACACTGGGGCTTCTTGCCGCTGCAAATGAACTTCAGATGTGTGTGCCACATTATGCATCTCGCTTTACAAGGGTTCTGAAGAATTGAACTTGGGTCGGCAGGCTTTGCAAGCAAATGCCTTTTACCACTGAGCCACCTTCCCAGTCCTGCAGTAAATAACTTTGGGAATGGTTTATAGATTCAAGGTCATGGAGTGCTGTCCTCTGCTGGTCATCTCGCTGGGTCCTCAGTGTCGAGTGCTAACTGAAGAACACTGTTAAAGTGGCTGCTTTAGCTTGTGTACAGTGGAGAGAAAGGCTATGAACAGTTCCTTCACAATTTAGAAACACAATGATTAATGAGAATCACCCTAGCTGCTTGATTCACATTTTGGGTAGTGAGAGGGCAAGTTTACACACTTCTAAGACCTGGAATTCATCACACATACCTCCGACTCGGTCTCTGCTCAGGCAGGCAAGATACATACTGGAGAAGAGAGATTTCGTTCCCATGCATCATTTACATTTACGACAAGCTTACAATCTATAACTTGAAAAGACTTGTAAGTGTATTTTCTCAGAGAACGTGACCCTTTGGCTTTTGTTTCTGAAAGAAATAAATGATGGAAAAAAAATCTAATTTCAATCTTCGCCATGGGTTTAACTACTTTGGACCACTCTTGTATGCTTTCAGCCTGGTTGGCAATCCACATTTATGAATCACCTGATGCACGGTGTGCCAGCGGTTGCCAATGACCCTGATGAAAGACTCTTGTGAAGCCTTTATTCTTCACATGCCTTGGTTTCAGCTGTGTGAATGAATCCTCAGGGTGCAGGGAATATTCTCATTATGTAAAGTAGCCTATGCATTCTGAAATGTTTCAGTTTTATTTAACCAATTGAATGATTTATTTCTGGGTCATGGCCTTCCTGTAGAGGTTCAGTGGACAACCTAGATGTGATCAAATCTCTTGCTGCTGTAACCACAAGCTTTGCATTATATCCCGTCCAGCTTTATGGGTGCTGGGGAACTGAACCTAGGCCATCAGGCTTTGCAAGCAAGCACATTTAACCACTGATACATCTCTCTAGCACCTAAAATGTGTTGTTTTGAATGATTAAAGCTAATGCTCCATGTGCCAAGTATTTTATAAGCATTCTGGATAAAATGTCAAATATGACAAAACGCTTTTATTTTTTGGAACAATAATTATTTTTCCCTCTTTTTCTTGTTTTTTTTTTCTTGCTTACCCAATCAAATTATAACCATGGCACTAGAGCAATGTGTATATGTGGAAAATTGTCTTTATTAAATTGTACACTAACTGCCTATTCTCAAATTTTAATGTACACTTTACATAATTTTCCCCAAAGAATAGAAATGTTTATAGAAGTAATTGGTTTACACTTTAGCTTGTGTGGAAAAAATTCATTTAACAAGTTCCAAAAGAAACAAACAAACAAACCAGGGACCAGCAAGTATAAAACACTATTAAAAATCAGACTAGTAAATCAGTGGATAAACTATGGTCAAATTCATATCTGAAACATATGGTCAAATGTTCATATCTGAAAAACAAAAAAGATTTTTCTATAGCGGAATGAGTAGTGCGAAACTACAAATTAATTTTTTTTGCTTAATTTTTATTCTTTTCTTTTTGATTTGCAATGTTTAGAGAGCTAAGATTTTTCATTCATTTGTCCTAAAACTCTCCCGAACAGCTCTTCTCTCTCTCTCTCTCTCTCTCTCTCTTTTTCTCTCTCTCTCTCATACTGGTGGTTGAATCCCAGGCCTTGTACATACTATATAGCACTCTACCACTGACTACATCCTCAGCCCAGTTTTCTCTTTAATACATAACATATATTAACCACAAATCACCAAAACCCCAAGACTTTATTTTGAGTGAATTTTAATGAGAATGCCAAGATTCCAGAAAGTGTCCATATATATGCAGAGAATGAAATGAGCTAAATGAGTTAAAGCCAGCTGACTAATCACTAGGTATGTGTTTCTGGTATTTTATTATTATATTATTATTATTATTATTATTATTATTATTATTATTATTATGTGGCAGTAGATAACCAGACACCCACACACCGACACTTGCACTTTCAAAGGGTCAAAGGCTTTCTAGCTGTCCTGAAGCATAGCCTTCAGTCAAAGGAGGTTCCAGCCATGTCTTACTGCTTCGGTGAAGACACTCATGGGCCATGGGTCACTTGAAGCAGGCTTCCCACTGAAAGAGAGAGACAAAAACAACCAGGAAAGAGGATGAACATCCACTTCACATATTCAGAATGAAAAGGAGTTCAGAAATAGCACATAAAACAAAAGGAGAAGGGCCTTTACAAAGTAATAGAATAATATTTCCTAATCAGATATGTATGGGACCAGTGAGTGCTCAGCAGCATGGTTGAAAGCACTTGTTACCATGGATGCAGAGGGAGAGTCACAAAGTATTCACTATCTAATTTTTTTTCCAAAGGAATAATCAAATCCCCAACAAAAATATAAACACCATAATAATATGTGACTTTCAGCTGTTTGGTCCTAGAAGACCTGGAACATATCATCACTGTGAGAAGAAAATGGGTTCCTAGTAACAATTCCATACATGACCATGGTATCAGTAGAAATTTGGCCAAAATGAGGACATTCTTACACATACAAGGCGGCAAGTAATTATATTTTATTTGGAAATTTCTGGTGAATGTGATTTGTTTGTGGTTGGATAAGTCCAAGTGGAAAGTCTGTAAGACAAGATGAATCCAACCCTAAAGAACAGTGAAAAAGGTATTCAAGGTGATACCTGGGCAGCCATTAGTTGGAGCATGGGCAGCAGGTAGCCCAAACGTAAAGGGTCTCCACTGAACATATGACATACATAGTAGGCGAGGGTCACACACAGATGATAGACCTGATGAAGCATTGGAAAGGTAAGACATGAATATTGAAATTATGTAAATAAAGAAGGCGGGGGCTAGAGAATTGGCCCAGCAGTTAAGACACTTGCCTGCAAAGCCTAACAACCTGGGTTTGATTCCCCAGTACCCACCTAAAGCCAGATGCACGAAGAGGCGCATGTCTCTGGAGTTCATTTTCAGCAGCTGGAGGCCCTGGAGACCCATTCTCTCGGTCTCTTCTCCTCTCTATCTCTCTGCTTGCAAATAAATAAATAAAATGTTTTTTAAAAAAAGAAAGACAGCAGCTATAAAATTTGTGAAAAGAGGTACACATAGTATATGAAAGAAAACTGGGCTGGAGAGATGGCTCAGAGGTTGAGGTGCTTGCCTGTAAAGCAGAAGGACCTGAGTTCAATTCCCCAGTATCCAGGTAAAGCCCCATGCACAAGGTGGTGCATGCATCTGGAGTTAATTTGCAGTGACTGGAGGCCCTGGTATACCTATTCTCTCTCTCTCTCTCTCTCTCTCTCTCTCTCTCTCTCTCTCTCATAAATAAATTAATAAATAAATAAAAGAAAATTGTAGCTCTTTATAGGATCTTTTGTTGTTGCTGGATCTGCAATGAATAATATTTACAAGTCAATATTGCAAACAATTATTACTTTAACCAAAGCAACGATTTTGTGATGTAGTGATACCAGGAAGAAGTGGGTAGGGAGGTCAGTGCCAATAATAGCTCTTAAAGGTATAGTAGAGCAGAAAGCCAATCGTAACAAACATAGATTAATCTAGAACTAGCCATCTAATGATAATGTATAGAAAAGTGGAGGTAGATTCCATATTTAATAGTGATTATCAATGGGAAGCAAAGTTGGGTGTTGGGTGGGGTCGGAATATCGACTTATCATTCCAGGAGTAACTGTATAGATTGGTTTACCCATGATAGTTCTCAGGTATGTCCTGTCTCTCACATTTCATTTGGTTTAGTAGTTATGACAGACAAATAACCCAGGTTAGATAGTATATCGTATGGTTACTTTAACTCTAAACATTTTGGTTCAAGTTAATTTAAAAACATATATATTTCTGTGTTATAAATTAAAAAGTAAAGCTCTGCAACGGAAAATGCTCCTTGGCCTGTGAACTTGGCTTTGCTCAGAGAGGGTGTTGGAAACCGAGAGGCAGTGTGATGCCGGTTCAGGACCTAGGAGGGGGACAGTGGAGTTAGCAGGGCTCACCTCTCTCTTGTCTCCGTTTGACAGTTGTACAAATACATCATGAACGTCTCGCTCAGTGATTGACACCAGAACCCCTTGAGTCAAATTAGCATGATTTCAGAAGGCAGGCAATGGCTGAAAAGCATGCAGGATCGAGTACTTTGGGAATATCAAAATAAATTCTGGCCCAAGATAAAGAAGGTTATGTTGGCAGTAGGAAACATTATTCATGTGTGATTTAAACACTGCTTGGAATGAGTAGGTGGAAACTGGAATTGTTTTCATTTAGATGAAAATATGCTGAAGCAGAGGGGAAGAATGGGAGGGCATGTGTGTTTCCATCTTCATACGCGAATACTTGAAGAGTACAATAGTGAACGGGTCAGTCATTGGGAATGTATCTGTCCCATAAGCAGTTTGATTTTCCTTGGGGCTGGGCAAGTGGGATAAAGGGAGAGGGAATAGTGGCCAATGTTTTAAAATGTGTGTGTGTTTGTGTGTGGGGGGGGGCGTGCTGGTGCACCTGTGTGCATGTGGAGGTCAGAGACAACTTCAGGTGTCATCCTGAGGAATTCCACCCACTGTTTTGGAGACATAGAATCTCATTGACCTGGAGCTCGCCAATTGGGCTAGACCAGCTGGCCAGGGTGTCTCAGGGATCCTCTTATCTCTGTTTCCCACACAGCACTAGGATCACAGGCTTCGCTACCCTGCATTCTTAGGTGGCTATTAGGGACTAGACTCAGGTCCTCTTGCTTCTGAGACAAGCACTTTACCAACTGAACCATCTCCCAAGCCCCTATGAGAATGTCCTTGAATTCCAGTTTAACTTGTTCACATTAGAATATCATGTAGCCTCAATTCTCCTCCGTTTCTTATGAATGGATGGCACTCAAAAAACCAAAACCAACCAAGCAAATGAAAAGGAATGAAAATGGACTGTCCATGGGACCCAGGTGCCAGCTGTATGTTAAGAAGTACTCCAGGTAATTTGGGGTGGTTGACATTTGAAAGCTAGGGCTCTGGGGCCATGCTAAAGTGTGGTCCAGCGTCTTCAGCATCTTCTGAGATTTTACTAGAAATGCCAATTCTTCAACCCATCCTAGAGACTTACTAAATCAGAATCTTTGAAAACCAGGTCCCAAGGACCTAGCACCATGGATCTCTGTTTAAGCGAGGAATCCAGGGGATTCTTACCCATGCTATCATTTGAAAAGCACAGCTGTTGGTACTGACATCCCTCTATCACCAAGAAGAACAGACAAGGTTGAAACTGGTTCCCTCCCACAATGAGGCACATTCTCTCTAAGGTGTAGTGCTTGACTCACAGTTACATCAAGGCTTTTCTTCTGAGCAAAGGTGTAGGAATTCAGCCAAGTGCTTAAATTGCTGGTAGAAAGGTGTTTCTGAAGTAGTCAATTGAGGCTCTGGGTTTCCTGCTCTTCTGGTTTCTTCCTTGCATTGCTGGGCTCCCGATGGTTCTCCCTGTCTTCTCCTTAGTCTACCCTTCATGGCCCTGGGTGACTTCAAAGTAGGCTGGTAAAACAGTGATGCAATCACTCCAATTAAAATCTGGTCTCTTGCATACTCACTAAACTTTGAACTTCTAGAAAGCAGGGGGCCATGTTTTTATTTGCTGCAAGAGACTAAAGGAATGTGCACTTTACTTTACAAGGCTTCTTCGTGTCTTTATATGAGGGACACTTGAATTTCATCCATGTCTTACTTCTCTTCCCCCACCCCTTCTTTGTGCAGTGCTGGCGATTGAACTCCTGCCTTGAACACACTAGGGAGATACTCTACCAAGTCGTATCTCCAGCCCCAGCCTTTCTGATCTGCTATGCAAAGTGTGCTAGTGTTAGCGTTTACATAAGTGTCTTCCAAAGTCCCACGTACTAAACACCTAGTCCTCAGCCTGACACTGTTGGGAGGTGGTGGAACCTTTAGGAGGTGGGGCCTAGAAGAAAGCTGTTAGGTCCTAGGGTATTCTCTTGAAGGAGCTATTGGGGACCCCAGCCCTGTTCACTTCTGTAAGCTCTTGACTGCCATGAGGTGAGTGACTTATGGTGGGTCCAGCATACTCCCACCATAGCTCCAACAGTTGTGGGCCAGTGCTATGGGCTAAAACCCCCAGAAGGCGACAACAGATAAATGTTTTCTGCTTAGAAGTTGATTATTTCAAGCATGTTGCCATGGCCACAGAAAGGTAATACCTCCACCACACCGAGGGAACCAACTTCCTTTGTGAATGGAAATGAGATTTTCAAAACCATATAGATCTATACATGTAGATATTTTTCTTTTTATTTATTTCTTTTTAAGTATCTTTATTATGAATAAGTTTATACATTGTATGAGCAAATCTTGTGAATGTGTCTCCATTTCCCTCCTCTCTGTCCCCTAACCACTGAGGTCCTTCCTCGGTGTGCATTCTGGTATGAACTGCACCGGAGGTAGCCAGGTTTCAATTGTTTTTTTTCCGTCCCCCAATGTCTCTGGATATTCTCCCCCACCATGGCTCTTACAATCTTTCCACCCCCTCTTCTGCTCAGTTCTCTGAGTCATGGTGGGTTTTGATTTTGAGTTTACTTTGTTGTTAAGATCTTAAGTATCTCTGGGTCATTGCCCTGGGTTGTGATGGGTATCATTGGTGTCTGTCTCCATTGACCTTTCATGGGTTATCAGACTTCGTGGGGTAATTGGTCTCCTGTTTGTCTCATCACTTTCCTCGTAGATTTCATTTGAGCCCTGTGTGAAGGCTAGGTGTGGTTTGTCTCCTGCCAGGATGTCAGCCATCATCCAATGTCTTGGTGGAATTGAGTTGTCCCCGTCTCTCTCAATGCCTTCTGAAAAATACAAACAGCATCTCCATTGGAGAGTGAGCTCAATACAGGTTAAATGAGACAACATTGCTATTTTGGCTAGCTCCTAATGGGTGTAGCCTCTATGAAGCTCTCTGGTAGTGGGAATTTCCCCTAGGAGCCTGAGATCTTGGCTCCCATTGGATTATGCTGTGGATCCCAGTTCCAGTTAAGGGTTCCTTGTCACTAAGCGGATCTCTTAGCCAATCAATAAGCCGTTGATTACCCTCCTTGGTTTAGTGCCACTATTGCACAGATGAGCATTTCTTAACTTGCTGGTCTCTTCCATACAGCCGTGTGTTCAGCATTCTTGTAACAACTGTCTATATTGTATAACAGTGGTCTCTGCTTTCTCCAAATATCATTGACCAAGTTCCCCTGGCAGCTCATGCAACACCTTCCAGTGTTACACATGCTACCATCTGGGAGTTGGTTACCATTCTGGATTTAGAAGGATCTCTTGGGGTTGCTTGATGAAACTTTGTGATTTGTTCAACAATAGGGTCTTACCTTAGGCTTGGGCAGGTATTCAAGAGCTTTGACAGGAGTCTGTCACATTTTGGAGACCTTGTGGGTCTCTTTGATCAAGAGCTCAGTGTGGGAAGAAACCAATAACTGGGATAGGGAGATACAGGCTTGAGCAATTTTTCTTGAGGTTAGGCTTCCTTCCATTCTGTTCGTGGCCCCTCGTACCAGGTGGTGCCGTCAGCTTCCTTAGTAGCTTACTGTATAAAAGCTAGGGTTTTATGGTGTCAATTCATTATTAGTTTAGTTTACTATATGAGTACCCCTCCCTCCCATTCCCCCACCCTTCCATTCCCCCCACCATCCTATCACCCCCTCCTCCAAATTCATTCCATTCCCTTTTACAAACTCTCCATTCACTGATGGATTTTCTTAATGTTCCAGTTTAACATGGTTAGGAACCACATATGAGGGGAAATATGTGGCTTTCTGCTCTTGTATGTGGTCACTAAGATTGATCTGTTCCAAGTCCGACCATTTTTCTTTAAATTTTGTTATGTTATTTTTCCTTTCAGCTGCATAGAATTCTATAGTGTATATGTACCACAACTTTGATATCCATTCATCCAGTGATGGGCATTTGGGTTGATTCCAATTCCTCACTATTATGAATTGAGCTACTATAAAGATGGCTGAGAAACTGTCTCTGTGCTTCAGCAAGGAAACTTGGGGGTAGATGCCCAGTAGAGGGATAGCTGGGTCCATTGGTCGCTCTATATCCATCTTGTTCAGGAGCCTCCACACTGCTTTCCATAGTGGTTGTACAAGTTTGCATTCCTACCAGCAGTGAATGAGGGTTCCTTTTTCCTCATATCCTCGCCAGAATTTATTGTTGGTAGATTTTTAATGATTGCCATTCTGACTGGAGTTAGATGGAGTGTCATTGTTGTTTTGATTTGCATTACTTTGATGATTAATGACATTAAACATTTTCTCAAATGGGAGTTGGCTATTTATATTTCTTCCTCTGTGAATTCCCTGTTGAGTTCAGTTCCCCATTTTGTGAGAGGGCTGTTTGATAATTTTTAAATTTCTTTTGAGTTCTTTGTACGTTCTAGATATTAGACCTCTATCAGTATTGTGGCTGGCAAAGATTAACTCCCAGTTTGTTGGTGGTCTATTGGCTTTGAGTATGGTATGTTCGTCTGCCCAGAAGCTTTTTAGCTTGATGAGATCCCATTGGTTAAGTGATTGCTGCACTTCCTGGGCTGTCAGAGGTTTGTTCAGGAAGTTTCCCCCTATTCCTATGTCATAGAGAGTTCCCCCAATTTTTTCTTCCAGGGTTTTTAGAGTTTCAGGTCTTACATTGAGGTCTTTGATCCATTTGGAGTTGATTTTTGTGCATGGTAAGAGGAGAGGGTCTAGTTTCATTTTTTTCATTTTTTTTATTGTCCATAATGAGTTACATTACTTAGTGGGCCAACAATGAGTTGTTATCCCCAATTCCCCAATGCCCCCCCTCCCCATCCCCAACCAGCTGGATACCCTCCTCTGTGGGCCGTCTGGATCAGTCCTTGTGGCAGGCGACCATGGATAGCCTAGTATTAGTTTCATTTTCTTGTAAGAATTTATCCAATTTGTCCAGCACCACTTGTTAAAGATGCTCTCTTTATGCCAGTTAACATTGTTGGTATTATTGTCGAATATGAAGTAACTATAGTTGCTTGAGCTTAGGGCAGGGTCTTCAATTCTGTTCCATTTGTCTATCTGTCTATTTTTGTGTCTGTTGTACCATGCTGTTTTTGTTATGATGGTTTTGTAGTGTATCTTTAGTTTGGGTGTGCTTCTTTTACTAAGGGTGACTTTAGATATCTGAGGCCTTTTAACATTCCAAATAAATTTGGAGATTATTTTTTCTATGTCTGCAAAGAATGAAGCTGGTATTTTTATTGGTATTGCATTGAATCTGTATATAGCTTTTGAAAGTATTGCCATTTTCACGATATTAATTGTACCTATCCAGGAACATGGGAGATCGTTCCATCTTTTCATGCATCCTCAATTTCCTTCTTGAGTATTTTTATGTTTTCATTATATAAGTCTTTCACCTCGTTGGTTGGTGTTATTCCAAAGTATTTGATTTTATTTGTGGCTATTGAAAATGGAACTGTTTCACTGATTGCTTTTTCTGTATGTATGCCATTTGCATACAGGAAGGCTACTGATTTTTGCGTGTTAATTTTGTATCCTGCCACTTTGCTGCAGGAGTTTATCACCTTCAGGAGTTTACTGATACTTTTCTTTGGGTCTGTTATGTATAGGATCATGTCATCTGTGAAAAGGGATAGTTTCACTTTTTCCTTCCAAAGCCTTTTGTCAAAGGCTTTCTCTGCATTGATTGAGATGACCATGTGGTTTTTGTGGTTAAGTTTATTAATGTGGTGGATTGTGTTGATTGATTTCCATATATTGAACCAACCCTGCATCTCTGGGATGAAGCCAACCTCATCAAAACGGATAACACTTTTAATATGTTGTTGAATTCAGTTTGTGAGGATTTTATTTAGAATTTTGCATATAACTTTGTCAGGGATATAGGTCTATAGTTTTCCTTTCTGGATTTATCTTTGTCCGGTTTGGGTATTAGAGTGATGCAAGCTTCATAGAAGGAGTTTGGAACTATTCCCTGTTCTCCAATTACTCTAAAAAGCTTCAGAAAGAGTGATTTGAGTTCCATGATGAAGGTTTGGTAGAAGTTGGCTAAGAATTCATCAGGATCTGGACTTTTACTTATGGAGAGGGTTTTGATTATATTATTGATTTCAATAGATGTAATAGGTTTATTTAGGAGATTTATCTGCTCTTAGTTTAGTTTTGGCAGGTGGTAGGTGTCTAAGAATCCATCCATTTCTTCCAGATTCTCCAATATTGTGGAATAGAGGTTTTGGAAGTATGTCCTGATCATTCTTCCAATTTCATTGGTGTCTGTTGTGATTTCTCCTGTTTCATTTCTGACTTTGTTGATTTGGGACATCTCTTTTTTCCATTTGGTTAGATTGGCCAGGGGTTTGTCAATCTTATTTATTTTTTCAAAGATTCAGCTCTTTGATTCATCAATTTAAAAAATCATTTTCTTAGTTTCTAATGCATTGATCTCTGCTCTGATCCTAATCATTTCTTTTTATCTTGAGTTCCTAGGGTTGTATTATTCTAATTTTTCCAAGGCCTTTATCTGGTTAGTCAGGTTTAGTGTCCATATAATTGTAGAGCTGGCTTTTATCTTGAAATATTTTCCTTTCTCTGTCTATTATAAGGGATATTTTCACAGGGAAAAATAGTTTGGGTTGAAAGCCAAAGTGATTTAGGTTTTGAAGTACACCACTCCAAGCTCTTTTCCCTTTCATGGTTTCCATGGAGAAGTCTGGCATAACTCTGATGCGTATGTGATTCATTGTTTTGCTCTTGCTGCTTTTAGAACTCTCTCCTTGTTTTCAATGCTTAAGGTTTTAACTACAATGTGTCTTGGGGAGCTTCTCCTTTGGTCCTGCCTGTTTGATGTTCTGTGTGCTACTTGTATCTGTATGGGATTCTCTTTTGCTAGATTGGGGAAATTTTCCTCATTAATTTTGTTGAATATGCTCTCTATGCCTTTGGCCTGGGTTTCTTCCACCTCTAGTATCCCCATGACTCAGGGGTTTGGTCATTTAAGGGTGTCCCATAGTTCCCTCATATTTTGTTCATAATCTTTTTTGTACTTATCCAAGTTTCTGTTATCCCAATCTTTTTTCTGCTTTGTCTTCCATGTCTGAGGTTCTATCTTTCAGGTTAATAACTTTGGTAGTGAGGGATTCTAGAGATGTTTTAAATATCTCTATTTGATTTTGGTTTTCCAATAGAGTATTTTGCATGGTCTCCATCTCTTTGTTGAGTTGCATTTTCATTTCAAAGGTTGTCTTACTTAATACTTCCTTGTACTCATTCTTGTATTTGATTATGTCTTCATTTAGTTTAGCCAGCTGATTCTTGAGTTCCTCTGATTTCTGGTTTACCTTTTGCTTGTTTACTTTTCTATCGAAATCCATCTGTTTTTCCTCCATTGTATTGAGACGGGTGGTGAAGCTTGCGAGTTGATTATGCACATTTTCACTTACATTGTCAGTTTTTTCTTCCATTTCCATTAATAATCTGGATATAGAATCTGGACAGAGATGTCCTGAACATCATCTCCTCCTGGGCTTGCATCTGTGCTCTTTCTGTGATATTTTCATTGTTGACTTCCATAATGGGGCTAGCCAAACTTGGTATGGGGCTTTCCACCTGTGTGTTCTTCTTGTGTTGTGATCTGCCCATATTCAGGTGAGAGATAGCTTTTACTCAGGCCCTCAGCAGAAGTGGGGTCCTCACGTGAGATTGCAGCAAGGACTGTTAAAGTTTTGACGTGTGCTCAGTTCCTCTGGTGTGAGGAAGTGTGGGGGGTGTTCAGAATGTCAGCAGCAGTAGCAGGCTGGGGGCTGGACTTTGAATACAATCCAGGTTCAGTGGGCAGTGTTGTGGGGCACATGGGCTGTTGGGGGCCAAGGCAAGACTCCTTCACCAGGCTTTGCCTAGGGTCTGGGGTCTGAACACGCAAGGGTGGGTGGGAGGTTGGCACAGGTCCCAAACCTTGCCTTACCTGGGGTCAAAGGGTTAGTAGGCAGAGCCCTGGGTGTGCACGCTGGTGTGGAGCAAAGCAGATGCTTGCTTACCTGGCCTGCAATCCAGTGTCAGTAGGTGCTGTCGTGGGTCACAGGGGCTGGTGGGGGGCCAAGGCAAGGCTCCTTTACCTGGCCTTACCTAGGTTCTGGGTTCTGAATGTTCAAGGGCCTCCCCTGGTTTCTTAAGGCAGAAACTTTGTCTACTGATTTGAGACCCTTTTTGTTTTCTCCTATGGGCACATGTGCTAAAAATTTCCCTCTATTTGCTAGAGCTCATGCATTTAGTTTTCTTTCTCTTTTAATTAAGGTTGGAAGCTGTCACTACTTTGAAAAGAACTCTGTGAATGACTAATTTTATATCACCCCCTCAATCTAAGAAAGCTGTTTTGTTTGAAACTCGGGTCATTAGGTTTTGCAGGGAAGCCTTATCCTTGGCGAGGACATATCTATCATGTGGGAGGATTGCATGATGCCAGGGGTGGGCGAAATCAGGCAGCCATGTGGTGACTCAGCTATTTTTGATTCCTGTTTCTAGATTAGCGTCCAGCGATTGCAGGCACTGATTGCACAGAGGGAAAATAGACAGAGCCTTGCCTTACACTTATGCTGTGTGTCTCTCATTTCTTTCCCTGTGCTATTTTTTGCTGGCTGTGACACTAGAATGGACTTGGTCTCTAGACATGTGCAACCCAGGAACCCAGGGAAACCAATGCCAGTCCCTATCTTTGGATGGGTTGTTCCAGAAGACAGAACAATCCAAGGGGCTACATGAACTGGTTGGGTTTCTTTTCTCTGTTTTGTCTCATTGACTCTTTCCCTTATTCCTCTTTCACAGGTCTTGTTCCACAGTAAACTCTGTAGACATTTTTTGCCTTACATTCTGGGAAATTCATCCTAAAGCAGAGAACAATCATTCAATGTTAAATCCAGAGCTTACTGTTTTTGTTTAATTTTATTTTAAGAACTTTTTATTCACCAAGTTCTGCCATAATTGAGAAAATTAAAACGAGGATATGCAAAGTTATAATCAGACTTTAACCATTGCTTTACTGTAAACATCCAAACCATTCTTTTATTTTATTTTTTTATATTTTATTTATTCATTTTTAAGCAGAGAAATACAGAGAGAGAGAGAGAGAGAGAGAGAGAGAGAGAGAGAGAGAGAGAGAGAGAGTCAGAGCCACCACCTTGTGGGTCTGGCTTTACATGGGACCTGGGGGATTGAACCCGGGTCCTTAGGCACCCGAGGCAAGTGCCTTAACCGCTGAGCCATCTCTCCAGCCCCAAACCATTCTTTTAAAAATATATATATTTATTTATTTGCAAGCATACACAGGAAGAGAGAGTCCAGGCTGACCTGGAATTCACTATGTAGTCTCAGGGTGGCCTTGAACTCATGATGATCCTCCTACCTCTGCCTCCCGTGTGCTGGGATTAAAGGCGTGCGCCATCATGCCCAGCTACTATAATTCTTCTTAAATATTGGTAAGTGTCTTGAATTTTGGGTTTGGTTGTCTGACAGGTAGCAGGTTTTCAGGTTTTTGGGGTTGTTTGTGCCCTGTTAGCGTCCTCATTCAGTGTCCTGTCTAAAAGGTGTACTCAGCTCCCGTCAGCTGCTGCATCTGTGGTCACCTCTATTTTAGGAAAGCCATTCGTTAACACTTCCACACAGCCTTCTTCTCTTTGCTCTGAGAGGCTTATGTTGACATTAGAAGAAGATAAGAGGGAATCTTTGCCATGTGTAGCCTCTATGAAAACTATGCATTGTCACTGAGAACACGAGCCTTTGCTTGGCCTGGGTCTTTTTGTGGTAACCTCAGTTCTTTAGGGGTTTGGCGGTTTGCTTTTTATCTTTGATCAGTGATGATATTTGAGGAAACCCCTCCCTGCTGGCAAACCCATCTCCTGATGTTGGAGCTTGGGTTTCATAGAATTCAACCACTGCTATTCTAGTGTCTGGAGGTGTTAGGTTTATGTTTACTTTGACCTCTTTAATGCAGAATTAATAAATTCAGCCTGGGGGGCAGCTTTCGTGTGACAGTGCCTACTGTATGACAGGCCAGTGCTGGACAGTCCATTCTGTCACTCCTCCTATCTTGGGATGCTACGTAGTCACGTGCCATCTTAAGACGGAGCCTATTGCTTGAGGCTTATCTGCTCTGGTGGCCTGAAAACAAGAAAAATCATATCAGTAGGGGACACCCTGCCAAAGTGCCTGGCTTGGAGACACACACACCTGTGAGAGACAGGATGAGGGGCAGCTGTGGACAGATCAGGCTGGGGCTCTGAAGGGTGTTGTAGTCAGCCACATACCACTGGATGAATCTCCAAACTAGGCACAGTTTATGGGAGGAAAGGATTTATTAATGCTACAGATCCAGGGGAAGTTCCATAATGGTGAAAGAGGCTGGCCCCCTTTCATAGGTCCAAGCAGAGAGAGAAACCCATCACTGTATACCAGAAAACACCAAACAGGTGGGGGGTGGGGGGTGGGGGTGGGGAGGGAGTGTGGGGAGAGAGAAGAGATTTTTATCTCTCTTTATATAGTCTTAGGGTGGGTCTTGCAAATTTATTCTAGACTTAATGGTTTCCTGATTCTTTGGAATTTCCTTCCTGAACTTGCCCTCTCAGGAAGGGATGTTCATTTCTAGCTCCTCTGAGCTTCCTGACATCCTGCCCCCTACTGAGAGGCTGCCTTCCAGTAAACATCCTCAGAGAGCCACCCAAGATAATTAAAAAGATCGTCTTGCTAACAAAGCCTAATCTTCACAAGTCCACCACCCATTGTCAAGGACATCAAACCATATCTCCTTACATCATACTTAATTTCCAAATGAGAATAACAAGATCATAATTCCACCTAACATGATAAAACTATCTCACATATAACTATAAATGCATAATCTTCCCCTAACACAAGGCAAGATCCCTTAACTGTGAGCTCTGTAAAATCAAAACAAATCACATATAATGGCACAGAGTAAACATTTCCAACTGCTATGAGGCATAACAAGACTGGACCAATGCAAACTCAAAAACCATCAGGCAAACATCAAACATCTATAGTTAAGTCTGACATCATAACCAGTGACCTACAGTCTTTGAATTTTCCAATTATGTCCCTCCAGCTTGGCTGAGTAGCTGAGGAAAACTTCCATTCCTAGCCAACAGCGCTCCATGGCAGCCCTTTCACAGTCCTGGTGTATCCAGACATTTTAGGGTCTCCTTTACAAACCATAGTCTATTTTCCAATGGCTTCACTTGCTGACCAGGGACTTAACGCCTTGTTCCACATACCACATCTCGGCAGTGGCTCCTGGAACCATGTGTACTTCATGACACACTCCATACATGCATTTCTCATGCTTCCAAAAGCAATACCAAGTATGCAGGACACAGCCATGTTGTTAATTCATAGACGAAATAAGTTGTGACTTTGAAGAGCAGGTTTCTTCCTTTCAGTTTGTGCAGTCCATCATTCAGTCCTCCCTGGGTGGAAACAGCCCAGGCATCCTTTCCATTGTTTTCAGGGAATCAGTTGGGCTATCTTCTTTAGGATTGTTAATGTGTTGACAATAGCAGCTTCAGTATCCTAAATGCCAGTCTCTGGGCCAATGAATTAAACTTGCTTTGAGTTTTTCAAAATTTAAATCTTAAATTTTCAGTTCCATATCATTAGCCAAACATAACAGCCCAGGTTGAATACTTAAATTCAACCTTGATCATACTCTCTGGCCATGGAAATTAGAATGCATCTACCCTTTATTCCAGTAACATCTTTCCCACAAAGTTCTCTGTAGTCTCTCCTTCCCTTAGAATGTTCATAAGCCAAGCCTCCAAATACAATTCTCTCTGCAGTTAACATTTTCAAACTCTCAACAGAATAGCCCATAAAGCATGGCTTACTACCTTGGAAGGCATCTTCAGTTGCAAGTACCAAGTTCATTTCCATTCCTCCAGCACACAAGTTCCAGAAGACCAAAACTCACAAGGTCAGATTCATCTCAACAAAATCACCACTCCTCATACCCCAACTGTCATAGTCAATGCTGGGATGAATCTCCAAACTGGCAGTTATGAGAGAAAAGGATTTATTAAAGCTACAGATCCAGGGGACGTTCCATAATAGTGAAAGAGGCTGGCCCCCTTTCATAGGTCCAAGAAGAGAGAGAAACCCATCACTGTTCACCACTGTACACCAGCAAGACAGGAAGGGAGAGGAAAGTTGTTTTTTTCTCCCCTTTCATATAGCCTTAGGGCAGAGATCTTGCAACCCTATCCCAGACTTAATGAGTCTCTGGAATTTCCTTCTTGCACTGCCCTCTCAGAAAGGGATGTTCATTTCTAGCTCCCCTGAGCTTCCTAGCAAGATGGCTGCCTTCCTGTAAACATCCTTGGAGACCCACCCAAGATAATTAAACAGATCAAGTTGACAACAATACCTAACCATCACAAAGAACATAGAGGATAATGGCCCTGTCCTGTACAGTCAGGAACAAATCCCATCACCTGACACTGATATCCCTGAGTCCATGGCCAGACGACCAGTCAGTCTCTGGGTCTCCTTCCTGGCCTCATGGTTTACTGCTGACGAGACTGAGAACTGAGAATGTTAAGGTGCAGTGGGTCACTCAGTTATGAACCCTTCTCCTCCCTTCCTGAAGTGCTCTTTACTGCTGAGAAAAGTCTGAAAGATACCCCCAAGTAGAACATCTTAGTGTTCTGTTTGCTTTCACCCCTCCACAGTGTACTCAGGGGACATCCATAGGCTTGGACATTAAATATCCAAGGGCATATAAATGAGAGAGAGGGGATAACCTCTAGAGAAAGTGAGAAGCTACCTGGTTGACAAGCTACAGATTGGTGAAGCCAACAATGGCTCCTGGTTCACTAAGCAGAGAAACTTCTAATGTGAATATAGCTCTGATGGACAACTGACCCTTGAACATTTTCATCTGAAAGGTAGAAGAGATGAGACTTAAAGTTCAACTGACAAGTGCTACCTGAGAGATTCCAATATTAGAGGACCCTGAAAAAAGCTAATCAATTATGTTGTCACTTATATTAATATTTATTCAGTTTGTATGTGTGTATGTGTGTGTCTGTCTGGGTGCATGTGTACTAATTACTCATTGGATTTTTGGGACAGGGTCTCATTCTGGTCTTAAATTTAGGGCAGTTCTGCTTCAGCCTCCAAAACACTTGGATTTTACAGAAATGAACACTTCATTTATAGCACACTTCATTTGTCATATTTCACATAACATTTTATTGTGTTTAGTACTTTTTACTTTATCTTATTTCAAAGAAACACTTATGTTTTAGCTTTGATTTCTCTTGTTACACTTATCTGTTATCACATTTTATTGGATTTAAAAAAATCTCTATTCTTTCCAACATCCTTCTTTCTTTCCTTTTTAATTTCTCTTATCTGACATTGTTTTGTCTTTCTCTACCACCTCCCTTTTTCATTCTTTTATTATCATTGCTTCTACCATAATGATTTTTTAGCTTCATAGCTTTCTATACATTATCTTTGTCATTTCCTTTTGATGCTTACTTATGGTATAGTAGTTAGCTTCAATTGATTTTACCTTTTATTTCTAGGTCTGTATTGGTTTGGTATTGCTGTAGTAGCAATTATCTCCTTTCTGAGTGGTACTGGTAGTTGAGCCATTAAGAGAAGATTGCTCAACAGAAGTCTCCAAGATTAACCTTGAAGAGATCCATCTAAACAGGTGCACAAATAGTCACACAGAAGCACAAGACACATGAAAAAGCAAGAATGCACGATTCAAAAAGATGCAACTCCTCAATAATGAGTTTCAAAGATATTGAAATTGTTGAAATGCCAAAGAATTCAAAAAATATCAAATATAATGCAAAAATATAAATAATAAAAAAATCAATGATCACAGAAGATTCAGAGAGTTGAATGTAATAATAAAACCAAGACTCCGAACAGAAAGTCAGCAACATGGATGAAGAATTTAGAAAAGAAATTAAGCTTTTGGAAAACAAACCAACAAATACTGGAAGTGAAAAATTCAATCAATAAAATAACAATGCAGGGGAAAACATCAATAGTCCAGATCAAAAAAAAAAAAAAAAGAAAGAAAGATGATCGGGGTGGAGGAAAACGTCAGGGAAGTACTCTACTCAAATACCAATAAAAGAAAGAGAGAAAAAACAAGAAACATGGTCATACTTTTGAGAACTGTATAAGAAGCATTTAGAACCCCCAACACACATGATTATTTCTGAACTTCTCCATGACATGTTAATGAGAAACAGCATGAAAACTGTAAGAGAAAAATAGCAACTCCTTTCAAAGGCAAAATGTCCTGAACATAGCATCAGACATCTCAGCAGAGATCCTCAAGCCAGGACCTCTAGTAGCCACAGAAATCAGCAAGATATAGTCCTACTTCTCAGGCAGGGCTAATCACACCTGTGGTGGAAGGGAGTACAATATGCCAACACTTCACCTTTGGTAAAGTCTTCTACCTAAGTTGGTTTTGGCAGGAAAACTTGCTGCTGGCATGGTAGTATTAGCGAAATGTTTAGTAAGAATGTCTTTGTGGATTATATATTCAATTGTAAAACAACAATAAAACTTTTAATTAAATGTTGTATTTTGAGGTAAGCTATAGAAATACTTCATGGAGAGCCCGTCACTTGGTGTAGTTTTCCTAGCTTCCCACTGCCATGGATGGGATTTGAAGGGTTCCCCAAGGCTTCTATGTCAAAGGCTTATTCCCCAAGGTGATGTCCCTGGTACGTGGTAGAGAGATTATGAAGTCTATGAGAACTTAAAACCATTGGGGGTGTAAAGGGATTGTGGAACCCCCTCCAACCACCCCCCCCCCCCGAGGCCGCTTCTTGCTGTCTTTCACTCACATAAGTGTGCAGTTTTGTTCCATGCACATTCCTTTCTGATGTACTGCCTCACTATAGGCCTAAAAGTAGTATGGCCAATCATTAATGGACTGAAACCTCTGAAAATGGAAGCCTAAACAGACCTTCCCCCTTCATAAATTTATTGTCTCAGGTATTTGTTACTGTGATGGAAAGCTGACAGTTTACCCTCAAGTAACTTACAATATCTCAAGTGGATTCAACTCACCGATATTGATAAAATTTAAGTTTGTTTTATTTTATTTATATTTTTTAATTTTATTTATTGATTTTCAAACAAAGAGACAGAGTGAATGGGCATGCGAGAGCCTTAGCCCCTGAAGACAAATTATAGATGCATGTGCCACCTTGTGCATTTGGCTTTATTTGGGTACTGGGGAATCGAACCCAAGTCATTAGGGAAGTGCCTTAATATTTGGACATTTCTCCAGCCCAAATATATTAGTTTTACTTACCTATTTGTGCGTCTATATAGCTTTATGCAGTTTTATAACATGTGTAGGTTTGTGTATTTACTCAAATACACAAATACTACCCAGGCTGGCCTCAAGCTCCTCGGCTTAAGGGATTCTTCTGCCTCAGCCTCCTCAATAGCTACAGGCACAACACCACCAACCTCCGCCCTTTGATTCACCCTTGACTGTAATCTCATGAGAAAATCCAACCCACAACCACCCAGGTTAGTGACTCCTGGATTAAATGATGTGAGATGAGAAATGTTAATTAATTGTTTTTTTCTTTTGTTGTTTGTTTTGAGGTAGGATCTCACTCTAGCCCTGGCTGACCTGGAATTCACTCTAGTCTCAGGCTGGTCTTGAACTCATGGTGATTCCCTTACTTCTGCCTCCCCAGAGCTGGGACTAAAGGTGTGCGCCACCACACCCAACAATTGTTTTTAAGTCACTAAATTTCATATGCATCACTGTAAAACTATTCCAAATGTCAACTATGTAGGAAGGCATATTAAATACAATAGAAAAATTAAGAGAATTTTTTAAAATTCCATTGAATAAAACCCCACAGGTTATGGTTGCTTTTGTAATTACATCCTAGAGTTCTCAGCATAAAACCTTTCAGATTAGACCAAGAGACAGATTGATGAGTCACCTAAATGTAAAGGTAGTTTGTTCTCAGTTTCTGTTATTGGAGCAGAGGAGCTGCCAGAGCAGAGGGCCGAAGTTGCTTCATCTTGCCCTCCCACATACTCCTCTCCTTCCACCTACCCTTCCCCAAGGCTGCTGTCCTTGATCACACATGAAAACATCCCAAGAACACAGTGTCATGACAGATTGCAAAATAATTAGCCGATGGTCTGCATTTGTGTGAATTACTGTTAAAATCTGAAGCCGTCTGGCATGTTTCTGGATTTATCCTCTTCCATGATTCCACTCAGTTATATGGAATAGAGAAGAGATTCCTAGATTCTGACTTATAAGATCCAAACTCATTTTACTTTATTTTAAATATTTTTATTTATTTGCAAGGAGAGAGAGAGAGAGAGAGAGAGAGAGAGAGAGAGAGAGAGAGAGAGAGAGAGAAAGAGAGAGAGAGTACATCAGAGCCTTTTGCCACTGCAAATGAACTTCAGATGCGTGTGCCACTTTGTGCATCTGGTTTTATGTGGGTTCTTGGGAATCAAACCCAGGCCATCAGGTTTTGCAAGCAAGCGTCTTAATGGTTGAACCATCTCCCCAGCCCTCTAATGAATTTTAATCATTTCTTGGCAACTAAATTATTTTCAACAATAGATTCAACTACCTCATTCTTACTTGTAATATTTTTATTTTCTGAGAGTGTTAGTAATCTTTCTGTCACTATGACAAAATATAATTGTAGCTATTTCCTCTGAATGGAAACATTCCCTCCTGGGGTGTGGGGAGTGGGAAAGGAGGCTTTGAGGACTCCTACAGCTAATGAAATTTAATAGGCACAGGATGCTTGTGAAACCTATAAGACCTAGGAAGGTCAGAAAGTCACAAGATTCACTAGGCCATCCCCAAGTTCATACAAGCAGAGGGCACTCTCTGGGGAGAGAGGAGACTGGCAGACTTGAGAACACGTTGGGCAGGGGCTCTAGGGATGTAGCCTTCAGTGTCGTCAGTCTTCATCCATGCTGGTATGGAATCGTCTTTTTGATCTATTTGGGGGTGATGAGAGTTCGTTCATGTCTCCCTAGGAAAAAGAAAAGGTTTACTTTTGCTCATAAATTCATAAATTTCAACCCATGGTCATTTTTGTTACTTTGGGCCTTTGGTAGCAGAGGACATCACAAAAGAGGGTGTGATGGAAAATACCTTTTCACCTTATGGTGGCCAGGAAATGAAAAAGAGAGTGAGGACCCAGGCTCTCAATAGCCCCTTCAAGGGCACACTCACCCTAGTTTTTTTTTCTCTCTTGACCCCACCTCTTGAATGTATCACCACCTCCCCATAGCACCACAGGCTGAAGACCAAGCCTTCAACACATGGACCTTTTGTGATAGTCAAGAACCAAATGACAGCACTGAGCCCATAGCAGAAGATGTAGTCTTTGAATCTTGGATCACCAGTTTTGATAACAGGCTAAAGAACAATAGAGAAGCTTCTAGCAGCTTTCAGCTTTTTCTTTGAAGTTTAGAAGAGGAGTGTGACAATCTGGTTGGAATTTGCAGAAGCCACATTTGTATCGAAGTTCACTGTCGAAGTAACAGAGATTCTACCCTCCTTTCTTCCAGCCATGACTTGGCACCTTCACAGGAAGCCATGGTCTGCAAGTAGAAACCTTTCTGCATCTCTTCTGATGCCAGTTCTTGATCAGCCCTGGAAATGTCACCTCCTGAAGCAGTGGTTCTCCAACAATCTGGTCAGAACGTAGCTCTGGGCCCAGCCCTAGAGTTTCTGATGTCACATTTCTGTGCTAAGAACTGAGAGTCAGCACGTGCAGCAAGGACTCGGGCGATCCTGATGTTGCTGCCCTCAGACAATCCTGACCACTGCCCTAATGTGGTGGGCTGAGCTGGGGGTCCTGGGGAGCTGAGGAAACAGTATTTAGCATGTGTTGTGGTGCATAGATGAAGTGTCTTCTCACAGGCTCTTGTGTTGAAGGCTTGGACCATAGCTCTTAAGTGCAATCATTCAAAGTGTCAGATTTAGGGGCTGGAGAGATGGCTCAGCGATTAAAGGCACTTGTTTGCGAAGCCAGATAGCCTGGGTTCAGTTCCCCAGTACCCATGTAAAGTCAGATGCCAGAGGTCACTCCTGAGTCTGGAGTTCATTTGCAGTGGCAGGAAGTCCTGGTGTACCCATACTCACTCTCTCTGTCTCTCAAATAAATAAATAAAAACATACATTTACAAAAACACCCTGTCACAAAAGACCAAAATAAAAAAAAATAAACAAAAAGAAAGTGTGAGATTTAAAGAATTGGTCCAGAATAAATAGAGAGAGCAGAGACAGATTTCTGATATTACCACTGTGCAGCAAACAGCAGAGGTTCTAAGGTAGAAATCTTAGGAAATTCCTCTCTCTCTTACAGGTTCTTAAAGAGGAGAGGACCTTGCTATGAGGTATATATGACCTGGCCTGTTCCATGCTAGGTACCACTGAGTCAGAAAGGAAAAGTCATCAATCAAGTGGCGTTGGGTAGTGGGTGGCAGGAGGCTCAGCCTGCTCAGAGGATTTTAGCCTGCTTATCAAATTCTCAATAGAGACACTGCTGTAGGTCAGAATGACGTGTAGCAACCATGACCTGATAGCAAGGCCATGAGAGCTGCTGTGACCTAATCAATGGTTTTATCCATTGAGGGATTCCAAATGTGAATGGACCAGAACTGTGGAAGGTGGGGCTTAACTATAAGAAATGCGTCACTGGGTGTGTGCCTTGAAGGGTATCTCTTGACCATAGCATCTTCCCGGCCACCATGAAGCCAGTAGGTCCCCTCTGCCATGACCTTCCTGGAACCCTGATGCCTCTACCTTGATATGGTTCTAAAAGCAAAGAAACCAGCCCACCAGGGAAATGGTGATCCCCCAATGTGTTTTCCTCCCCTCAGGACCTTTGTCCCTCAGGTATTTTGTAGCAGAGTTTAAAGTATGACCTAACACAGCTCAAGGCTCTGAAAGTCACATGCTTTTGTTGACGAGAAAGAGGAAGGAAGGAAGGATGAAGAGAAGTGAGTGAGTGAGTGTGACAGACAGACGAAGGCTCAGGGAGATGGAGGCAGTGACTGAAATGTCCCTGGTAGAGCTTGAAAAGTTCCTTCTTCACATCTAGGCAAATCTTAAAATATAGAAAATTCGAGGCCAGCCTGAGACTACGTAGTGAATTCCAGGTCAGCCTGGGCTAGAGTGAGACCCTGCCTCAAAAGAAAACAAAACATAATTCACTAATTTTTTGTAACTTGTGTATGCACATGTGCCTGCACTTAGGGATGGAGAGAAGGCTGGAGAGGGAGAGAGAGACAGAGACAGAAAGACAGAGAGACAGACAGAATGAGTATGAATGGGCCTTTCTGAAGAAGTGAAGAGACTGGGTTGTTTTCACCACAGGTTGAACAATCTGCCAGACACAGAGAGCACGTTTGAGATGGCAGAGTGTCCAGTAGGCTGAAGAAGCACCAAGTGATCAATGACATATTGGTCCTTATGCCTCTCCTCACCCCTCCCCTCACGACTGTCTCCCTGGCCCTCACATTATCTTAGAGAGTTTGCACAGAATGTGAGTCTGGAGGTTCGAGTCCATCCTATCCAGTTCCCTGGAGGCTGGAGAGGCCTCAGCTAACATCTGAGTTACTTTTCCTGAGAGCTTGAGGCCTTCACTTCCAGTTAGCAGAGTTAGCACACTTCAGATCCCAGCCACGGGAGGACCCTTCTGTCTCCTCCTCATAAATCCACCAGGTATGGCTTAGGGGTAACAGCTACTTGCAGATTACTCTGGTTCTGGCCTCCAGATGAAGGCTCCATATTCTCAGCACTGAGGGGCAAGGAGAACCTGCTTTGATTTAGCCAGAGGACAGGACACTCAGCACTTCATCCTGACTGTGGGGATCCAGGGAGATGCTTCAACGTCAGACCTTCAGCCTCCTGCCATGGCTTCTGTCCTGAGGACTTCAGAGACTGAAGGCTTTAAACACTCCCTGCTCTGAATTCATAGTCCTAGCCTACACGTCCAGAAGAGGCTGTGAGTGTAGGGAAGGTAGAGGAATATCTACCTTGGATTTAAAACCAACAGGCCTGCTTCTGGCCCTGTCCTTGGTGAGCCTGAAATTGCCATCATGTTGCTTTGATCTATCTGTGGCTGATTTGTTCTTTCCAGTTCAAGACAGGCCCAAGTGGCACATGAAGAAACAACCCATTACAAATTTCATTTGGAGCTCATGGAATACTTCAGGTTGGTGATGGTTAGAAATATGAGGAGCTTTGTTTCGTAGCATCTTGGTTATCCAGATGCCGTGAGCTGTGAATATGAGGCCACACATGGAAACATTTGATGGTGGAGAAGGTGAACAGAACCACTCAGCGATGCTCCATACTCTCTCTGGTGGTTCTTTACACTACGTTATCATGGCTGCCATTCCATATAGGGAGTTCTTGCTCAAGCTAAAATGTTTGATAGTACCAAAACTTCACGTCAAAAAATAGACTCAGGTTAGGGAGATGGCTCAGTGGTTAAACACACTTGTTGGCAAAGCCTACCAAACTGAATTCGATTTCCCCAGAACCTACATAATGCCAGATGTACAAGTGATGCATGCATCTGAAGTTCGTTTGTGGTGGCAAGGGGCCCCAGTGCACCCATTCTCTCCCCCCTCTCTCTCTTCTTGAAAATTAAAAAAAAAA
>PVHP010013398.1:15299-41160 GCA_004024765.1 Zapus hudsonius | reverse complement strand
TCCTGGCCCAAGTGAGTTGTTACTGATGGGTGCTATGCCTCTGGACCGTCTCCCCCACCACGGCTCTCACAATCTTTCCGCCCCCTCTTCCGCTCAGTTCCCTGAGTCGTGGTGGGTGAGTAATAAGGCTGCTTTAATGTTGCGAGCTTAGAGGTCCTTGTGTCGAAAATCCCTGGTTTCTGTCTCAATGGCCTATCCTATGTTGATTGAATGACTGTGGTTAGAGGTCCCTTGTTCATCTGTCATTGTCTGCTGGGTTCCCTATGGATCCTCCCTGATAAGACTGTGGTGGCTCCTCTCTTGCCAGGATCTGGGTCATCGGCCTACGGTGGATTGGTAGGGTTAGATGGGCCACAGCTCTCTCGTTGTATCCTGAAAAACACAAACACATTTGGCTTATCCTGAGTTGGTTGAATGGCTGTGGGTTGTTTGCTATTTTTATAACTTGCTTATTTGCAAGGAGAGAGAGAGCTGAGAGTGAATATGAATGGGCATGCCAGGGCCTGTAGCTGCTGCAAACAAACTCCAGATACATGTGTTACTTTGTGCATCCGGCTTTATGTGAGTACTGGGGAATTGAACCTGGGTTATATTTTGCAAGCAGGCACTTTAAACCCTGAGCCATTTCTCCAGCCCACTTGTTTGCTATTTTAAAATTATAATTGTGGGGCTGGAGAGATGGCTCAGCGGTTGGGGCGCTTGCCTCCAGTGCTTAGGACCCGGGTTCGGTTCCCCAGGACCCACATGAGCTGGATGCACAAGGTGGCACATGTGTCTGGAGATCATTTGAAGTGGCTGGAGGCCCTGACGTGCTCTCTCTTTCTCTCCCTCTCTCTCTCTCTCTCTCTCTCTCTCTCTCTCTCTCTCTCTCTGTATGTATGTCTCTGCTTGCAAGTAAATAAAATACTTTAAAAAAAATAAAATTATAATTGTGGTTTGGAGAAGTGGCTCAGTGGTTAAGGTGTTTGCCTGCATAACTTAACAACCCAAGTTTGATTCCCCAGTATCTATGTACAGCCAGATGCACAAAAGGGGTGCATGCATATGGGAGCCCTTGCGTGGCTGTTCTCTCTCTGTCTCTATCTGCTTGCAAATAAATAATATTTTTAAAAATTATAATCGTATACCAGGCATGGTGTCACACACCTTTAATCCCAGCACTAGAGAGGATCGATGTGAGTTTAATGAGGCCAGCCTGAGACTACAGAGTGAGTTCCAGGTCAGCCTGGACTAGAGTGAGACCCTACCCCTCAAAAAAGAAAAATTAGAATTGTGTTATCGAGCAGCGTATTAGTTTCCTAGGCACCCTTAACAAAGTGCCATAATAAACTGGCTGGGGTCAGATATCAGAATTGATAGCCTTCCCTATGGATGGAGGAGGCTGGGTAACGTTGTTAGTAACTTCTGAGAGCTCTGCTGGTTTCTGGTTTGTTTGCTGACATCTTTGTTATCTTTTGGCTTGCAGATTCTGCATCACGTTGATCTTTTCCTTTATACATCATTCTCTCCTCTGAGTTCAAATTTTCACTTTTTATCAGAACTTTGATTTGTTTTGCACATTTGTGTGTGTGTGTGTGCACGCGAACTTGTATGTGCGTTTATCCATGTTGTGCATGTGAGTGGAGGTCAGAGATTTATTCAGGTGCACTAACTGGCCATTGAGCACCTCCAAGGAGTCCCTCTCTGCCTCCCCAGTGCTGGGATCATAAGCACGCACCACCATGCTAAGCATTTTACATGGGTACTGGGGATCCAGACTCCGGTTTGCACTTTATCCACTGAGCCATTTCCCCAGCCCCAAGAACAAAGGCTTGTTTTGTTTTGCTTTTGGACTGGGGTCTACCCTGATGACCTCAGCTTAATGTGGTGGACTATTTTCAATTACTGTCACGTTCATGGGTCCTGAGGATAACACTAAACATGTTTTGAGTGAGCACAATTCAACTCATGACAAATACTGTTGCTTCTACTTAAAGTCGCTGACTCACACCAAGTGTGGGAACAGGAAGGATTGTTTCATTTACTCTCTATTGACCTTACAATAAGAGGAGCTGAGTCCCCTTTTAGAGTATTGCTGGGGGCACATAGCATTTAAAAGAGTAATTTGGGGTGTATAGAATCAGCATGAACTAGTACATTGCAAAACTGAAATCAGCCAGGCGTGGTGGCGCACGCCTTTAATCCCAGCACTCAGGAGGCAGAGGTAGGAGGATTGCCGTGAGTTCAAGCCGCCCTGAGACTACAGAGTGAATTCCAGGCCAGCCTGGACTAGAGCGAGACCCTATCTCGAAAAACCAAAGGGAAAAAAACCTGAAACCATTCCCTTAACCGTGCTCTCCTCTCTGTTGCCAGTGTTGCCTCAGTCAGTGTGCCCTTCATAACAGCCTTTGTAGTTGAACCAGGGTGTAGCTCAGCATGGAGGTCTTCTCTGATAGAAGCCCCCTTCCAAGCTCTTGTAGTCACCTACGTGCTGCTGGGACCAAAAGCAGCTGATGGGAATAATGGATTTATTTTGGCTTAAAGTCTCCAGTAGAAGCTTTATTATGGCAGAGGCTGGGCCCCTCTGCCACAGCAGGTAGACAACAGCAGCAGGAGAGGGAGCCAAGCTGCGGCAATGGGCAGCTGGCTGTAACACCCCTCAGCCAACTCCAGCAACACACCTCCTCCAGCAAGTCTCTACTTCCCAAATTGCCACCAGGTGGGGAGCAAGCATTCAGAAAACATGTGTTGATGGAGGGATAGCTGATTCAAACTCCTAAACCAGCACTGCAAACAAACAATAGCTTTTAATCTTTATTTTTGGTTTTTGAAGCTGGGTCTGTAGCCCAGGCTAACCTGGGCCAGATGTGGTGGTACACACCTTTGATCCCAGCACTTGACAGGCAGAGGTAGGAGGATCACCATGAGTTCAAGGCCACCCTGAGACTACAGGGTGAATTCCAGGTCAGCCTGGGCTAGAGTGAGACCCTACCTCGAAAAACCAAAAAAAAAAAAAAAAAAAAAAACCCACAAAATTGCACTGTAGGCGAAGGAAACCCCAACCAGGGAGCAGTTTTGGCAGTGTAGCATGAGGTCACTGTCAGGGGCCACACCTGTCTACCTGTCCACGGGGGAGGGTTTTTAAAAGAGTAATCTGTGATGAAACCATCAAGCTAAAAATTTTAATTACTTGAAATAATTTTGCATTTTATGTGTAGGTGGGAGAAGGAGAGAAATTGGTAAGAGCTCTTTTTGCTGTGGCTCGAGAACTTCAACCTTCTATAATTTTTATAGGTAAGACAATTTTTTTAATCTAGATTGTTGAGTACCTGTGAAATTAAGAAGGACAAAGCTTTAAATAAGAGCAGAATTAAAGACCACCTAATGTGCAGGGCCCACTGTATTCCTAAGTAGTAAAGTAAGTTCCTCTTAGGATGATTCACAATTGGCCTTTAATTAAAATCTTTTTCTTGCATTGCCTCCAGATGAAGTTGATAGTCTTTTGTGTGAAAGAAGAGAAGGGGAGCATGAAGCTAGTAGACGGTTAAAAACTGAATTTCTAATAGAATTTGATGGTGTAAGTATTACGTTTTTTCATGTGGCTGCATTTAGTTTAGTTTTTGTTAAATGACCCAAATTAGAAATACATGTGTCTTTATTTTTTCTTATTGCTCTTATCTCAAGTACTGAAAACTGCATTGTTTCCTTGTAGGTACAGTCTGCTGGAGACGACAGAGTCCTTGTGATGGGCGCAACTAACAGGCCCCAGGAGCTGGATGAGGCCGTCCTCAGGTAGGGATGTGCTGCTTGCTTGCAAAGCCTACCAGCCCAGGTTCGATTCCCCAACATCCATGTAAAGGCAGATGCACAAAGTAGTGCATGCATCTGGAGCTGTTGGCAGTGGGAAGAGGCTCTGGTATTACCCCCCCCCCCCCCGCCATTTTCTCTATCTGTCTGCTTGCAAATACAAAAAGGGAAAAAACAACTGAAAATATCTTATACTTAAAACTTTTGTAATGTCATTATTATTTGAGCAGTTACCTTTAAAAGTTATATTCCTAAACTTGAATCTTTTGTTTCCCTTAGGCGTTTCATTAAACGGGTATATGTCTCTTTACCCAATGAGGAGGTATGTATCCATGTTAGGATCTTTTTCTAAAGCAGAAATAAGAAGTATCTATCTTGACAATATTGTGCCTTTTATTTATGCTACATCCTTTCTTTTTTTTGGTTTTTTAGGTAGTCTTACTGTAGCCCAGGCTAACCTGGAATTCACTGTGTAGTTAAAGGGTGACCTTGAACTCATATCAATCCTCCTACCTTTGCCTTCTGATTGCTGGGATTAAAGGTGTGTGCCAACATCCCTTATTTCACTACATCCTTTTTTAGCCCTTTCTTTAAAAAGATAATGATAGCTGGGCATGGTGGCGCACGCCTTTAATCCCAGCACTTGGGAGGCAGAGGTAGGAGGATTGCTGTGAGTTCAAGGCCACCCTCAGACTACATAGTGAATTCCAGGTCAGCCTGGACTAGAGCGAGACCCCACGTTGAAACACACACACACACACACACACACACACACAAAAAAAAAAAAAATATATATATATATATATATATATATATATATATATATATATATATATATATATATATATATATATATATAAAATGATATATTTAACTGTTTCATTCTTAAACATTTGCGCAAGAGAAATAGAAATGTGTAAATACATACACATGCAAGAATCTTTACAGCAGTTATATTAGTAAGGCCAAAACCTACCAAGAAATGTGTTGATTGATTGCTGAATGGACAAATATTTCATATCCATTTAATGAACACTAATAGTAAATTATGTTAAAAAGCTAAGAATGTAGCTATGTAGCTCCATGGTAGAATGTTTGTTGGATCCATGGCACTATAGAAAGAGAGAAAAACAATCTGTAATACATACTCATTCAACAATATGAATGACTCAACAACAGTAATTGAAAGAAGCAACATGCAAACTAATTATATATGAATTTATGAAGCATCCATAGAAGACAGATTTCTAGAAATACATAGCAGATCATTGGTTTGTTATGACAATGGATCGGATTGGGGATTAGTCAAATAATTTTGTTAATATAAAATTAAATATTATTTACACACATGATGAACTTTCATGATTCACAAATGTTCTAAAACTTTATTAGTTGATGTTTATATGACTTTATTAGTACATGTTGTATGAATTAGATACTTGAAATGGGTAAAATTCTTGCTATTTAAATTCATATGTCCATGAAGTAATTTTATTTTTGAATTGTGACTATCTAGCTCGGGCTGGTATCCTTTATACTGACATCAGCTACTTCCTTTGTTTTGTCTGGATTGTCTTCTTCGGTTCTCTGTGACAGACTCTCCAGTAGAGAGCTAGTCTTCACTCCACTTGACAGACAGGAAAGAGGGCCACAGTGAGCATCAGTATCTGAACCTGATTCCTGAATATTTCATAAAGCAATTTCTTAGCGTCTTGAATAACAGCGGTTAATTTTGATAATTCTGAGTCGAATTAGGCTGGACTGATACTTCTTTATTATTTCTTTTCAGACAAGACTCCTTTTACTTAAAAATCTGTTATGCAAACAAGGAAGCCCACTGACCCAAAAAGAACTTGCACAGCTTGCTAGGTAATTAGATTTGGTTTATTTGTGGCATGAATTTACAGATTTGCTTTTAACATGTGTTTAAACAATAGCCTATCAGAACAACTTGTTTTATCTTTACTTGCTTTTGTTTTTTTTTTTTTTTGTTTGTTTGTTTTTTGAGGTAGGGTCTCGCTCTAGCACAGGCTGACCTGGAATTCACTATGTAATCTCAGTGTGGCCTTGAACTCTATAAATGATACTAGGATAACTTAAAGTCCTTTACTTAGTGGTCATTTGAGGCAGGGTCTCGCTCTAGCCCAGGCTGACCTGGAGTTCACTGTGTAGTCTCAGCAGTCTTCCCACCTTGGCCTCCTAATTACTACGGTTAAAATTCTGCAAAACCATGTCTGGCTTTATTGATTTAACTTCAAATTTTTTAAATAATATTTTTATTTATTTGCAAGGAGAGAGAATGAATGGGCACAGCAGGGCCTCCAGCCACTGCAAACCAACTGCAGATGCACACAGCCACCTTATGCATCTGGCTTTACATGGGTTCTGGAGAATTGAATCCAGGCCAGCAGGCTTTGTAAGCAAACACTTTTAACTGCTGAGCCATCTTTCCAGCCTAATTTGAAATTTTTAAATACCTCATATTTGTTGATAAAACAGATTATTTTTATATGACCTGGCTGTTCTGTATTTGAATCTTTTTTTAAAAAATATTTATTTGAGATAGAAACAGAAAGATGAGTATACCAGGGCCTCTTGCTGCTGCAGCGAATTCCAGATGCATATACCACTTACTACATTTAGCTTTACTTGGCTGCTAGGAAATTGAACCTGGAATGTCAGGCTTTAGAAGTGAGCACTTTAGCTACTGAGCGATCTCCAGTCCTGTAGAATGTTTTATAACTTTTATATCTCAAAAGATCTTTTTTTGGGCTGAAGAGATGGCTTAGTGATTAAGGCGTTTGCCTGCAATGCAGAAAGACCGGAGTTCGATTCCCCAGTGCCCATATACAGCCAGATGCACAAGAGGGCGCATGTGTCTGGAGTTCATTTGTAGTGGCTTGGAGGCTCTATTGTGCCCATATTCTCTGTCTGCCTCTCTCTCTCTCTCTCAAGTAAATAAATAAAATATTTTTTTATAAAATATTTTATTTATTCATTTTCAAGCAGAGAGATACAGAGAGGGGGGGGGACCAGGGCCACCACCTTGTGGGTTTGGCTTATGTGGGTCCTGGGGAATTGAACCCGGGGCCTTAGGCACTGGAGGCAAGTGCCGTAACCGCTGAGCCATCCCTCCAGCCCTAAATAAAATATTTTTAAAAAAATATTTTTTAAAAAATATTTTTTTGCTTGTTTGTTTGTTTGATTTCTCACTGTAGCCCAGGCTGTCCTCAAACCCATGGTGATCTTCCTACTTCAGCTTCCCAAGGACTTGGGTTACAGGTGGAAATCATGACACTTAGCTCCCTGAAAACTTTCACTTTATTTCTTAAAATTTTAATCAGTTAATTTATTTGTGTGTGCGTAGATACCATTAGGATGCTGGGTGTGGTGACACATGTCTGTAATCAGTAAGCAGAGGCAGAAGGATAATGAATTTAAGGCCAGCCTGGGCTTTATAGCAAGACCTTGTTTCAAAAAATAAAAGAACAAATCATGTATCTGATTACAGCAACTATTACATTGGAACTTTACAGTGAAGGCTCAGATCTGTCTCCATCAAAAACTATTGATAGCTGTGAAACAAGGGGAAGGACAGTGGGTTGAACACTGACAGGAACCATCAAGGGTAAATGGGGCTCTTCTGAAATAAGGGGCCTGGGGAGGTGGATCATTCAATGAAGTATTGTAAGCCTGAGGACCTGAGTTCAGTCCCCAAAACCCATATGGAAAAACAGCATAGTACAACAGGTTTATAATCCCAGTGCTGGGAAGGCAGAGACAAGCAGATCCCTGGGGCTCCCAGGCTAGTCAGTCTAGCCTACTTTTATGGCCTTTATTCCAACTAAGAGAGTATTCTTTGCCAAGAAAGAGGAAGATTGATTTACCAGAGAACTCAGTTGTTCACTGAATGGCTGGTAGATGTGACCTTTCCAGAAGAAGTTAAATCTAAGGAATGGTTCTAGGTCTGAAATTGTAAGGACAATTGTAAGTAGCCGGCAGTTAGATTGTTTTGCTTTTAATGAATGGGTTTTTCTGTGTTCTTAAGTCATACCACTTCACTGTTAACTTGCTTCTAAAGGTAAACTAGTCCCTTTTGTTAAACACAGAGTCTTATGTAGCCCATGCTGGCCTTGAATTCACTATGTGTATGTTGACCTTGAACTTCTGATCCTAAGTGCTGGGGGTACAGGTATGTGCTATTACTCTACCATATGAGCAGTGCCCAAACTGCATTTATGATTTGTAGTTACATGAAGATACTTTTTGTGTGTTCTTCTGTTTTGGGCCTTTTTATTTGTCTCACTGTGTAGCCCAAACTGGCTTTAAATTGTGGTCATCCTACCTCTGCCTCCTGAAGGGTGAATTAAAGAAAAGTTTTATTCTTTAAAGATGAAGATAAGTAGTTTTCAATCCACTTTTCAGAATGACTGATGGATACTCAGGAAGTGATCTAACAGCTTTGGCAAAAGATGCGGCACTGGGCCCTATCCGAGGTGAGTCAGAAACGTTAGAGCTGTGAGTAGTGCCACTTCAGAAGTTTAGGTAGTCTGCACCAAAAAACAAGCCAGCATGAAAGAAGGAAAGGCTTATCAGTCTAACTTGGGACAACGTAGGTTTTAAATTACAAATATTTCTGTGAAAGATGAATAAAGTTTTGGACTCTGTGGACCACATTTGTTTTCTTTTGTATGTTCCTCATCTTTCCTTTATTACAGCCTTTTTTTTGGGTGGGAGGGGGTTGGTGAGGTAGAGTTTTGCTGTAGCTCAGGCAATCCTCCTGCCTCTGCCTGCTGAGTGCTGGGATTAAAGGTGTGCACCACCATGCCTGGCTTTATTATGGCCTTTTAAAAAATAATAAATATTTATTTATTTGCAAGTGAAGAGAGAAATACAATAGAGATAAATAGAATGGGCATGCCAGGGCCTCCAGCCACTGGAAATGCACTCTAGATGCTCGTGCCACTGTGCATCTGGCTTTATATGGGTACTGGGCAATTGAACCTGGGTCATTAGGCTTTGCAGGCAAGCACCTTAACCACTGAACCATCTCTCCAGCCCACCTTCTTTTATAAACCTTTCATAACTTCTCTAAATCTCTCATGTAACTCTTACTGTGGAGCACAGAATAAACTTTAGGAAATTGAAGCATGGCTGCTGACCTCTTAAAAGTTTTGGAAACAAAGTGACCACAGACAGACTTACTATCTGATGTATAAGTGCATCTTGTATGTAGAACAGAACACTTAACTCAGTCTAAGCAAACTGATAGACACCAACCTTTAAAGGAAGGCAGGCTGGAGAGATGGCTCAGTGGTTAAAGGTGCTGCTTGCCAAACCTGATAGTCGGGTTCAGTTCTCTAGTACATAAAAAAGCCAGATGCACAAAGTGGAGTGCATGTCTGGAGGTCATTTGTAGTGGCAGGTTGACCCTGGCACACCCATTTCTCTCTCTCACTCTCAGATTAATTTACATTGCATGCATTGAGCTTATGTACCTTTAATCATGCTAACTTTTGTATAATCATTTAACAAAAGTAAGACAAAGCACATGTGGCCTTCGGATGAATAAACATTTCGGGTCACAGATACATAGGGTGTCAAACAGTATAATTACCTAAAATAAGAGGTTTTCATTTAACCAGTTATATAGTGGTCATTTAAAAGATTTTCAAGCAGGGTGTGGTGATGTATGCCTTTAATCCCAGCACTCTGGAAGATGTAGGATTGCAGTGAATTTGAGGCCATCCTGGGCTACAGGGTCAGCCTGGGCTAGAATAAGATCTTGGGGGGGGTGACAAAAAAAATAGAAAAGAAAATAGGTCTTTGAAAACCAATACTTTAGTCTGGCGTGGTGGCACTTGGGAGGCCTAGGAGGATTGTTGTGAGCTTGAGGCCACCCTGAGACCATAATGAATTCCACTCTAGCCTGGGTTAGAGTGAGACCCTACCTAGGGAGGGGACACAACAAAACAATGTTTAAACCTCCTTTAAAGATGTGTGTGTGTGTGTGTGTGTGTGTGTGTGTGTGTGTATGGTTTTTCGAGGTAGGGTCTCGCTCTAATCCAGGCTGACCTGGAATTCACTATGTAGTCTCAGGGTGGCCTTGAACTCACGGCGATCCTCCTACCTCTTCCTCCCGAGTGCTGGGATTAAAGGTGTGCGCCACCACCACGCCTGGCTTAAGATTTAAGTTTTAAAGAAAAGAATTTGTTTCCCTAACTAATGAAAGCCTAATAGTAAGTTGAGCAAGCTGGCACACTTAAAATCTCATATACTTGGAAAACTGAGGATTGCAAGTTCAAGGCCAGCATGGGGTGCAGAGTGAGATGAAGGTCAGCCTGGGCATCTTAATAAGACTTTGCCTCAAACACGTAAAAAAGTAGTAAGAGACTTTGGGAGTGTGGCTCAGATTTCAGTACTTGTCTAGCATTTCCAGTACTCAAAACAGACAGACAAACCCCTTCCTAGTAAAACTGGCTGTAATGCAAGGGAGGGAGTTCTTACACTGAGCTTACAAAGCATATTTAGGGAGACGTGATGACAGTATAGATATCTTTTGCGTCCCTTTCCCCCAAGCAGTCACCCAGGAAGCTAGGCATCCCCAACAGTCTGTGTCTTTTCAGGCAAGTGTCCTTACCTTACTTAACAGTGGACCCCAGCAAGCAGAAAGTAAACCAATGCTCCAGAATGTCCTTCGCTGACTGATCATGGTCTTAGCTTCTCCACAGGGGAGGGGAGCTGATGAAAAGCTATCACCACTTTTTGCCCCCAAACTGGTTTCTTTTTTCCTCTTAGAAATTGTGGGGCCAAGCTGGGCGTGGTGGCGCATGCCTTTAATCCCAGCACTCAGAAGGCAGAGGTAGGAGGATCGCCGTGAGTTTGAGGCCAGCCTGAGAATACAGAGTGAATTCCAGGTCAGCCTGGGCTAGAGCGAGACCCTACCTCAAAAACCAAAAAAAAAAAAAAAAAAAAGAAAGAAAGAAAAGAAAAGGAAATTGTGGGGCCAATAACAGGCTAAGCACTTATTGCACAGATGTTCTTTCTTGGCCAGGAATAAAAATGGAACATCAATTTGCAAATGAGGTTCTCTGTAGCTTGACTTCTTGGTAATGGCTATGGAGTAAGAAACAAAGGAAAAGGACACTTTCTTTTTTAAATTTCATTGGTATTTATTTTGAGAGAGAAAGAAAGAATGGGCCTTTAGCCACTGGGGCAAAAAACCTCCAGATACATGCACCATCGTCTGCATCTGGCTGAGCCATCTCTCTAGCCCAGAATGACCTGGAATTCACAGTGTGTTTTAGGTGATCCTCCTATTTCTGCATTCTGAGTGCTGGGGTTAAAGACGTGAGCCCCCACTCCTGGCACAAAATATTTTTTATTAAGCATTTATAAATTTTGTATACTCTCAGTTCTCTTACTTTAATGTAATGACTTGTATTTCATAGATGTTATGAGATGATTATACTTTGTTTTCTCATAAGCAGTTTAAACTTTTTAAGTGTGTGACTTATATTTTACAGAACTGAAACCAGAACAGGTGAAGAACATGTCTGCCAGTGAGGTATGCTCTTCTATGATTATCTTTTCTTCTATGGGTTCCCTATAACACTAAAAATTTTGTTGGAATTTTTGTATTTTCTTTAATTAGAAACTAGAAATAATTAACTTTGTTTCACTTTAAAATATGGAGCTTCCAGGTGGGCACAGTGGTGCAATCCCAGCACTTGGAGACGGAGGTAGGAGGATCACAGTGAGTTTGAGGCTAGCCTGAGACCACAGAGTGAGTTTCAGATCAGCCTGGAACTTAAAACATCCATTATGAGAATACCTCTATGCAGTTGGTCGTAGACAGCTCCGTGGTAGAGTGCATGTGTAAGTCTAGGATTGATCCCAGCACTGTAGAACAACAAAAGGAGACCAGGCTTGATTGCACAAGCCCTTAATTCCAGCACTCAACTGGCCGATGCAGGAGGATCATGAATTTAAAGCCAGTCTGAGAAATAGAGTAAGTGTAAACCCTGGGCTAACATACCAAAATCATATCTCAAAGGAAAGGGAAAACATGTACCCTATGAATGAAGGGTAAATGCTTAATGATCGGCTAGTTTTCCCCTTCTTTAAAAACAACAATCTTACCTTTTTTTTTTTTTTTTTTTGGTTTTTCAAGGTAGGGTCTCCGCTCTAGCCCAGGCTGATCTGGAATTCACTCTGTAGTCTCAGGGTGGCCTTGAACTCACATCGATCCTCCTGCCTCTGCCTTCTGAGCGCTGGGATTAAAGGCGTGCACCACCACACCTGGCTGCTTTTTTTTTTTTTTGCACTCTTACTATTTTAAAGTAATTTATTATAATTTCTTAATATGGAAGGTCACATAATAAGATGCTAAAGCATGTGTTTAACAAATCTGATACAGAACATGATATATAGATTGGTTCCAATTATGGGAGCAAACTTGTGAGATCAAGCTTGAATCCTATTTATAACAAACTGTCAAAGAGGTTTGTTTTTAATTTATTGATAACTTCCATAAATAGAGATATTAAACTGATCATAATCTCTTCCATCACTGTCACATTTTCCACTTCCAAATCACCCTCTACTGAATCCCTTCTTCTTTCCAACTAGTTTGTCTTCTGTTTTGCTGTCATCATTTTATTTGCTCCTATTGTGCAGGTCTTATGTATATAGCACCAGCCACTGTGAGGTCATGAATATCTTGGCCATTTTGTGTCTGGAAGAGTGTTGTAAGCACTCCTCCCCCCCTTCAGCCATCTCTTCTGCAGTGGTCCTGAGCCTTGGAGAGTGTGACAGAGATGTCTCACTAAGTGCTGTGCACTCCCCTGTCACCACTTCTTGGTATTTTGATGGGTTTTGAGTCTCCCCAGTGATGACTGACACCTGAAAAGAAAAGCTTCTCTAAACAAAAGTGATATTGGCATTAATTTATAGATATGAATCTAAATATTTAGAGCATAATTTGGTGGGCAAATCTCAATTTTGCCAGACGACAATACTAGTCCCCCCACCCCAGGGCTCATGACCTCCCCAGCAATAGGCTTTTGACTGGGTTTTCAGTGCTAGGCAGAAATTCCCTCTAGTGGAGCAGGCCTCCAGTCCAACCAGAGAGCAGTTGGTTTCCCCCATAACAGACATGCCACAGTTGCACCAGTTGGTACATGTGGCCTGGCTGGGTCCATGGCTGGTTAAGACCATTGATGACCTTTCTCCCCCAACAGGCTGCATAGGTCTTTCCAGCATGCTGACAACTAGTCAGCAGGGAGGAGACTTCCAGCTCAGCTCCAGCTGGATTTCTTAGTGATCTATAGTCCATTTATGTGGGGTCTTTAGCAGTAGGGTCTTACTGTCTAGTTCTGTTTGGCAGCCAGGAGCCTTGGCAGTAGCCTGTAATGCTTTGGAGGCATCAGAGGCCTCCTGGCCAACAACTCACTGGGAGGTATCCCAGCCCCGGCACTGAAATTTTTCTAATAACAATCTATGGCTTCTGGATACATTATCCATGTCTACAAAATACTTCTACCCAAACTACCTCTTTAAAGAAAACAAGCTGGGCGTGGTGGCGCACACCTTTAATCCTAGCACTCAGGAGGCAAGGTAGGAAGATTGCTATGAGTTCGAGGCCACCCTGAGACTACATAGTGAATTCCAGGTCAGCCTGTGGTAGAACAAGACCCTACCTCGAAAAACAAAAAAAAACATTACTAGGAATTTTATTATTATTATTATTACTATTTTTTATTTTATTTATTCATTTTCAAGCAGAGAGAAAGAGAGAACCAGGGCCACCACTTTGTTGGTCTGGCCCATGTGGGTCCTGGGGAATTGAACCCGCGGCCTCAGGCACTGGAGGCAAGTGCCTTAACCACTAAGCCATCTCTCCAGCCCGAATTTTATTTTTTTTTTACATCTGAATAAAACTCCACTGTGTAAATATACCACCACGCGTCTTCATTATCCATTCATCAGTTGAAGGGCATCTAGGCTGGTTCCATCTCCTACCTATAGTGAGTAGAGCAGCAGTAAACATGGATGAACTAGAGTCTCTGTAGCAGTGAGAGCCCTTAGGATGTATGCCCAGGATTGTACAGCTGGTCCTATGATACATCTATTTTAGCTGTCTTAGGACACTCCACACAAGTATCCATAATGGTTCTTCCAGTTTACATTCTTACAAACAGTGGAGGAAGGGTCCCTCTTTCCCTATATCTTTGCCAACACTTATCATCATTTGATTTTTTTTGATGGTAGCCGTTCTGGACAGGAGTAAGATGGAATCTCAGAATAGTTTTAATTTGCATTTTCCTATTACCAAGGGTGTAGAACATGTTTTTAAATATTTATTGGCCATTTGTGTTTTTTAACTTTATTGATGCCTTCAATAATTATAGATAATAAACCATTAATTCTCTCCCCACCCTCCCTCATCTCCTCCCCCTCTCAATTAGTCTCTTTTGTTTCAGTGTCATCATCTTTTCCTCCCATTATGTGTAGGGATTATCAGGCACTGCAAAGTCGTGAATGTCAAGGCCATTTTGTGTCTGGAAGTTTGTGTTGTAAGCACTCCTACCCTTCCTTTGGCTCTTACAATCTTTCCCCACCTCTTCCACAATAGACCCTGAGCCTTGGAAGTGTGATAGAGATGTCCCAGTGCTGAACCACTCCACTGTCACTTCTCAGCACTGTGGTGTCTTTTGAGTCATCCCAGTGGTCACCGCCATCTGAAAAAGAGAAGCTTCTCTAGACAAGAGTGAGAGTAGCGTTATTATATGGGTATGTTCATTAAAAAAAAAAGTAGTTATAAGGCAGTTTGGTGGGCGTAATATGTGCATTTAGCCAGACAACAGCAGCTGCTATTCGCCTCAGGTTAATGACCTCCCCCACCATAGGCTTTTGACTAGGTCTTCAGTACCTGGCATGTATTCTCTCCTGTGTGTCTCCAGTGCAATTAGAGAGCAGTTGGTTTCCCCCATAATAGATGTGCCACTGTTGCACCAGTTGGCATATTTGGCCTGGCAAGGTCCACTGCTGTTCATCACCGTTGATGACCTTTTTTTGGGGGGGGGTCTAAAGCCATTTTTGATTGGTTTGATTTTTTTTTTTTTTTGAGTTCTTTGTATATCCTAGTCATCTTTTATTCAGGTATACAATTGGCAAAGATTTTCTCCCATTCTGCAGGTTGCTTCTTTGCTCTCTTCACAGTTTTATTTGCTGTACACAAAAGCTTTTTATTTTCATGAGGTCCCAATGGTTGACTAGTTGTCTTACTCTTGGAGCGGCTGGGGTTCTATTCAGAACGGCCTTGCCTATTCCTCCTTTTTCCTCTAGCAGTGTCGAGTTTCAGTTCTGATATTGAGGTCTTTGATCCATTAGGAGTCGATTCTTGTGCGTGGAGAAAGATAAGGATCTATTTTCATCCTTCATATAGATACCCAGTTTTCCCAGAACCATTTCTCCAGTGACCTGGCTTTGCTTCAGGGTCCTCTCTTCTGTTCCATTGATCTATGTGTCTGTGTTTGTGCCATTCCCATGCTGTTTTTGTTACCATGGCTCTGTGTAATATATCTTAAACATTGGGTATGGTGATATATTTTTGCCTTATTTTTGTTGGTCAGAATTGCCTTGGCTATTTAAGGTTTTTTGTTTCCAAGTGAATTTTAGGATTTTTTTTTCCATGAAGAATGTAATTGGAATTTTGATGGGGATTCTATTAAATCTACAGATTGCTTTGGGTAAGATAGACATTTTCACAATATTTATTCTCCCAATCCATAAACATGGGCATTCCTTACCTTTCTTAGTGTCTTCAATTTCTCTCAAGTGTTTTATTCCTTGGTTAGGTGTATTCCAAGGTCCATTTTTTTCAATCGTGAATAGGAGTGAGTGTTTGCTAGTTTTTTGTTTTTGTTCTTGTTTTCTGAGGTAGGCTCGAACTCTAGCTCAGCTCAGGCTGACCTGTAACTTACTCTGTAGTCTCTTCTTACCTCTGCCTCCCAGAGTGCTGGGATTAAAGAACTTTTTTTCTATATATATATATTTTTAAATATTTTATTTATTCATTTTCAAGCAGAGAGAGAGAGAGAGAGAGAGAGAGAGAGAGAGAGAGAGAGAGAGAGAGAACGAGAACACCAGGGCCACCACCTTGTGGGTCTGGTTTATGTGGGAACCCGGGGCCTTAGGCACTGGAGGCAAGTGCCTTAACCGCTGAGCCATCTCTCCAGCCCCTTTTTTTCTATATTTTAAAAAATGTTTTTATTTGTTGATTTTTTTTTTGCAAGGGGGCGTGGAGAATGGGCACGCCACAGCCTCTGAAGTTGGCATGCTAAATTCAGATGCATGTGATGTGCCTTTTTTACAACTGGCTTTATGTGGGTACTGGGAAATAGAATCAGGGTCCTTAGGCTTTGCAGGCAAGGGTCTCACTCTAGTTCAGGCTGACCTGGAATTCACTGGAGTCTCAGGCTGGCCTTGAACTCACCGCAATTCTCCTACCTCTGCCTCCCGAGTGCTGGGATTAAAGGCGTGCGCCACCACGCCCAGCTCCAACATATTTTTAATGTAGGCTTGGGAGTCTAGTTCAGTATCAGAGCATATGCTTACAACAAATGGTGGTTTAATCTCCAGCACTAATTATCAGTCCCTTAGAGGGCTGAGGTTGGTAGCTAAATCAGTAGCATGCAGAAGGCCCTTGATCCATTCCTAGCACAGCATCAGCTGGGCGGTGGTGTATACCTATAATTCCAGCACTCACGAGGTAGAGACAGAAGGATTTAGTGAGTTTCAGGCTAGCCTGTGATATTTAAAACCCTAGATCCAAAACAAAAACTACATTAGGTAAATATATTAAGTCAGCACTGTTCCAAACACAATCTGAAATGCCAGAGAAGGCCAAATGTGTAATAAAATGCATTATAAGCAATATTAGGAAATTTTACATGCAAGCATCTTCCATGTTGTTAAACAGCAGTATTTCCTTTAAAGTCTGATCTGTTTCTCATAACAACTACCACCTCTTCCTTTAAAATAAAGCACAAATTTATAGTATACTTGTAAGTAGAAGTGACAGTGTACACTATCATAAAATAAGGGGAAAACGAAAGAAGTAAGCCAAATAGTGGTTGTATTTTGCCAAATATTTTCTAATGAATGTGTATAGTTTTTATCGTGAAGAAACATTACACTTTAAAATGTTTGTATCAAGCTGCCTGGTGGTGCGTGCCTTCAATCCCAGCACTTGGGAAATGAAGCAGGAGGATCCCAGTGAGTCTGAAACCAGTCTAGGGCTATAGAGTGAGTTTCAGGTCAGCCTGGCTGGCTTCAAATAAACCTAAATAAGTAAATGAAATGTTAGTGCCTCTGAAACTAAATACAAGCAATAAGAGTGTGTTACCTTTAATTCCAGTTTTCGAGAGGACTTGGTAGAAAGATGGCTGTGAGTTTGAGGCCAGCCTGGGCTAGACTGAATCCCATGTCCACCTGCATTAGAATTAGAATCCCATGTCCACCTGCCTCAATCCACCACCACCCCAGCAGTATATTAGCATAGAATTTATTAAGTTGTCTGTTTTTGGTTGGTTGTTTTTCTTCATTTTAGGGTCTCCTTCTAGTCCAGGCTGACCTTTAACTCACTCTGTAGGCCTAGGCTTCGAATTGACAGCCGTCACCCTACTTTAGCCCTAGGTGCTGGGATCAGAGGTGCGCATGTCTGGGCCTGGCCAGCCGCAAGACATCCTGATACGTAATACAGAAAATACATGTAATGATTAGCATGACTTTATGTGCATGTCACAAGATTAATAAACGGCAACATTTTACCCATCATTTATTGTGTTTTATCATTTGCTTGTGACTCTTTAACTCTAGATGAGAAATATTCGACTGTCTGACTTCACTGAATCCTTAAAGAAGATAAAGCGCAGCGTGAGTCCTCAGACCTTGGAGGCATATACCCGCTGGAACAAGGACTTTGGAGACACCACTGTTTAAAGCCGCAGGAAGGAAACATGATCTTCAGAAACTCAGCCTACGTTTACAGGACTCCATAGAGTTTTACAATTTTTGTGCACCAAACTTGAAGATGAACACGACGACAAACAAAATACGAAATGTGAATGGAGTTGTCGGGCCCTGTAAGTTAGCACAACAGTCCCTGACTCTGGTCCGCTTACTGCCAGGATGTAAATGATGGTGTTGCACTGTGCTGGAGATGACACTATCCCAGGAACAGTGAATGGCAGGCCACACAAAAGAGCCTTCTGTGGTTGTATTGTAATTTTGTTTTCTTCAGTAATTTTTCCTTTCCACTGTTGTCTTATGACTCGTGACTGGAATCCGCTTCTTTCTACTTCCAAACCTAGTGTGCCAAATAAAACTTTTTCCTAACAGCAATAGGAAAAGGCTATTTTGAGGCTTTCTTCTTTTCAGGTATACAGATCTTAATATGTTCTTTTTTCACTCTTTATTTTTCTATTCCATTACCTTGCTGCAGAACAATTTAGAAAGCAATATAATAGCAGCAAAGAAAATCTGGTCAGCGGGGTTCAATAGTTGAGTTGCTCTGTCATATAACATGTAGATCAGTCCTCATGTGACCTGCAGTATTTTTTTCTATGTCAAAAATCAATCGTAGATTGTTTGAGTTCCTATAATTTGAAGGAACCCATTTTCACTGCTATTAATGGAGCTCTAGTGTGAGACGAGAGGCATGCTGGGACATGAGACATTTCTAATTTATTCCTATTACTTTCTTACTGTTTACAGGGGAATTACAGCCAGTGGCACCACCTACCATCTTTATTAATAATTATCCCTTCAATAAAACTTAAAATACCAAACTTTTATATACTGCATAATTTTATAGGTTTCTCATGCTCACTTTATTAACAAAAAAACTTGTCTGTTGATGTACTTTTCCTTTCCATAAATTGTACAATAATTGTTGTTTGTATAAGTATGCCTGGACTTTTGTTATAAAAGTGCATTGTAGGAGGTAGAAGTTAATATTACAGTCTTTTAAATATTGTAATAAAGGCAAATGGACATTTGCCCTTAGTTCACTGGTTAAAAGTTTGTTTACAGAAGTTTTCTTCAGTGCTTAAATGATGCTATATAAAATGTCTGTCCTAGGTAGAAAGAATAATTTTGTGGTAGTAACACAGACTCTTCATTCAGGAAAGCTGTTTGGGAGAATGTACTAAAATAAAACACTTGCCACCCTCCATGAAGACATACATCCTCAGTTTCACTCTTTGTTAAAGATTTCTTTGTTAAAGGAACCTTTAACAGGTGGTGGTACACACCTTTAAATACAGAGACGTATGATTTCTTAGGATCATCTGCTGTTTGTAGCATGACTTGGATGTCATGTCTCTTCTAATCATGACTCCCTGGATGGTACAAATGATAGCTGAGATCAATAGACGGGAAATTTAAGCTAAAACTATACATGTTTTATATTTTAGGTTCTGGGTAGTATCCTTTTAAGGTCTTGTGTTAAAGGACCCATGATAAATTACTGATAGCGGAAGGTGGTGATGAAATACATAATGATAAGAACTAGGACAATTCCAAGTTAAAAAGCTTTTACAGTAAAGCTCATAAAATTGCATTTTGCTTTTATTTCCAAAGGGTTTAACATTATTAGTAAAGAACTATTTGGTTTAAGTTCAGCTTCTAAAATGTCAGTCTTTTAAATTGTCATGATTAGTATAATTCTTCATTTTTAAAAGATGAAAGTCCTCAAATATTGGAAGGTATAAAGTTCAAGTTAATGTAAACATTGATTCAAAGTTGCATTACTACTGTATGAATATCCATCAGTGTGATCAAGAAGGATGTTCAGCTGGAGCTTGAAGAGCTACTTCCTGGGGAGCCTTTGGTGGTCTTTTTCTTTTGAAGGGCTTGCTTGTTTTCTGTTTTGAGCCAGGGTGTCATGTTCCTGTAGCAGAGGCAGTCCTGAAATTCTCTGTAGCAGTTTGGTCTTCTTCACTGCAAGCATTTCTTAGTTAATAGTGGACACAGATTCTCACCTTCTGGATGTTGTGTTACTAAAAGGCAATCTTAAGTCCTAAGCCCTCCTGTGCTCTTGACGCTGATGTGGCCGAGCTTTGTAAGCTAAAATCAACTTAGGAATCACTTGAATTTGTGCTGAAGGAAAGAATCAATACAATCCAGATATATTAGAAGTAAAATCTGATTGAAAGATAGTCTGACTACTAGACTTAGTAGCTTTCGAAATTGCAAATATGCTTTGTGCTCAAGGAGAATTGAAGGAAAAACAATTATAATTTAAATATGTATAGCATTCTTTGTTTATAGTGTAAAATTGTTTATATTTTGTACAAAAAATTCTTTTGGTAAAATGAACCATTGCAGTTTGTTTTGAAGACTAAATTCAAAGGGTTTTCCTTGAAATGCTTGCATCAGTTTTAGTCTGGTCTGTGCTTCTCCAGAAGGGATGAATGGGAACAGCTGCATAATGTGAGTTGTGAATAAAAGATAAATGTTCTTTTGCCCGTAAGTTTTTAATTTAAATCTTTTTGACACTTCAGAGGTTATAGTTTGATCATGGAGTATTTTGTAAGTCTTTTGCCAGTAAACTGAACACAATGAATATAATAAGGTTCTGGAGATGGCCAAAACCAGGCAGAAACTTCACAGATTCCCATATTAGACAAACTCCCACATTAACCAGCTTTTTACCTTGGTCGCTCCCCAGTTTGTGCAGCTCATTTGACAAAAATTGAAAAAATGTGGCTCTCTTGCTCCACTGAAGAGTTACTTTGGGCTTCTGGTACAGCTAGAAATTAGAAGAGATTAGAGAATTTAGCCCACAGATTACTGCCAATACATTCCTTTCATGTCCTTAGTAGGTTCCAAAAATGGACCTGAGCCTAGTTCCCAGCAGAAAGCAAAATCCAAAGAACCAATCTGGCCGGGTGTGGTGGTAGATGCCTTTGATCCCAGCACTCAGGAGGCAGAGGTAGGAGGATTGCCTTGAGTTCAAGGTCACCTTGAGACTACACAGTGAATTCCAGGTCAGCCTGGGCTAGAGCGAGACCCTACCTCAAAAAAAAAAGAAAAGAACCAACCTGGCGCAGGTATGACCATGCACACCTGTCACTTGAGAGGCTCCAGAAGAGTACAAGGTCAAGGCCACATTAGGTTCCAGTCCAGCTTGAGCATTACATAGGCCTACTCAAAAACAAGGGCTGGAGAGGTAGCTCAGCAGATAAGGCTTTTGCCCGCAAAGCTGGAGGACCCAGGTTCATTTCCCCAGCACTCATGTAAAGCCAGATACACAAATGGCATATGCATCTGCAATCTATTTGCAGTAGCAGGAGGCCCTGGTTCTATTCTCTCTGTCTCTGTTCTCTGCTTGCAAATAAAAATAAACAATGGGAGCTAAGAAGATGGCTCAATGGATAAAGTGCTTTCATTGCCTACATGAGGACCAGAGGCAGAGATAGGATCCTCAGGACCAGCTGGTTAGACAAAATTGGCAATCTCCAGGCTTCAGTGAGAGGCCCGAACTTAGTAAAGTAAAAATGGGATACACGCCTTTAGTCCCAGTACTCAGGAGGCAGAGAGGATTACTATGGGATCAAGGCCACCCTGAGACTACATAGTGAATTCGAGGTCAGCCTGAGCTAGAGCGAGACCCTACCTCAAAAAACCAAAAAATAAATATATTTTCAAGTTTGTTTTCAGTCTAATGGGACTTCCAATCATTTGGACTGAGCTTGTCTTTCATGGAGCTTATCTTCCATCTGTTTCCTAGAGAACATTCCCTTATTCAGTGTGGACTTCATCTCAGGTGTGTTCTGCTCAGTGGCTCTTCTCCTCCCTCCCCACCACAGGCCTCTTTGCCTACCATCTGTCATGCCCATGGGCCAAGCTTTCACCACTCCTGAAATGTCTCATGTGGAACATGCCATGGAAATATGATGCTCACGTTTCAGGTTTGCTGGAGACACAAACACTCCTTACCTGAAAGTACAGTCAGAGAAGGGAGTTCCTTGGGTTTTCGGGAAAATTCCAAAGGACCTTCCAGCTGTGAAGAAAGTCATGTAGAAACCTGGACTAGTGCCCAGATGGCAAAGTGGGTTTCCAGAGCTTCCCATCTCTAGCTGCAGGCCTCATCATGGAGTCACACAGTGATGCTCCCAACCTAGTATCAGTTCTCCAGGAATTAGCTTCTGCAACTTGTCATGTAAAGATATGGACCAATAAGGACCCTTGGGAAATATGCAGTTTAACATGGAAGTCCAATTTGACGAGCAGGGATAGAAAAATGATGAGAAGTATTTGTTATGTTTGCATCCTCCTGCCCTAAATAAAGGCCTTTTAAAAAATATTTGTAAGCTGGGCATGGTGGCGCACGCCTTTAATCCCAGCACTTGGGAGGCAGAGGTAGGAGGATCACCATGAGTTCAAGGCCACCCTGAGACTACATAGTGAATTCCAGGTTGGCCTGGGCTAGAGCGAGACCCTACCTTGAAAAAAGAATATAAGTTTGTGTGTGTGCACATGCATGCCAGGGCCTGTTGCTGCAAACACCAGACACTTGTGACACTCTGTCAGGCCTGTGTGGCTATTTTGGGAATTGATGGAGCCTGCAGGCTTTGCACCTTTAACTGCTGAGCCATCTTCCCAGCCCCAATAAAGGCCTTTTTAATAATATATATTAAGGGGCTGGAGAGATGGCTCAGTGATTAAGGCACTTGCCTCCAGTGCCTAAGGCCCTGGGTTCAATTCCCCAGTACCCAAATATGCCAGACCCACAAGGTGGTGGCCCTGGTGCTCTCTCTCTCTCTCTCTCTGTATTTCTATGCTTGAAAATAAATAAAATACTTAAAATATATATATATGTATATATATATTTTTTTAAAAAAGCCAGGAGAAGTAAAGACAGGACCAGAAGTTCAAATCCAGGGCTGGAGAAATGGCTCAGCGGTTAAGGTACTTGCCTCCAGTGCCTAAGGCCCCAGGTTCAATTCCCCAGTACCCACATATGCCAGACCCACAAGTTGGTGGCCCTGGTGCTCTCTCTCTCCATCTATCTCTATCTCTGCTAGAAAATGAATAAAATATTTTTTTTATTTTATTTATTCATTTTCAAGCAGAGAGAGAGAGAGAGAGAGAGAGAGAGAGAGAGAGAGCATGCCAGGGCTACCACCTTGTGGGTCTGGCTTATGTGGGTCCTGGGGAATTGAACCGGGGCCTTAGGCACTGGAGGCAAGTGCCTTAACCGCTGAGCCATCTATCCAGCCCTAAATAAAATATTTTTAAAAAGAAGTTCAAATCCATACTTATATTGAGCTATATATTAAATTTGATGCCAGACTGGGCTATGTAAGACTCTGCCCCTCCCCCCAAAAAAGGCCCAGAATGGTGGTATAGGCCTTTAATCCTCAGCCCTTGGGAGGCAGAGGTAAGAGGATGGTTGTGACTTTAGAGCCACCCTGAGACTATAAATTCCAGGTCAGCCTGGGCTAGAGTGAGGCCCTACCTCTCCCCTCCCCCAAACAAAAGAAAAGTTAAAATGACCCCTAACTTAAAATGGTTTCTGGTTCTTTGATTTCACAGTAGTATAGAAATAGGCGTTCAGTAGAAACCATGCTTTGAATATTGACCTGGCATATGCCACCTTTCAGATCTCAAAGAACACCTTTTCATGTTTTTAAAAAATATTTTATTTATTCATTTTCAAACAGAGAGAGACAGACAGAGAGTACCAGGGATACCACCTTGTGGGTCTGGCTTATGTGGGTTCTTGGGAATTGAACCCAGGGCCTTAGGCACTGGATACAAGTATCCTAACCACTAAGCCATCTCTCCAGCCCCCACCTTTTCATGTTTTAAAAAATATATTTTTATTTGCAAACAGAAAAAGAAGAGACAGAGAGAGAGAATATGTGTGCCAGGGACTCCAACCACTCCAGGCACATGTGTCACCTTGTGCATCTGGCTTTATGTGGTTACTGGGGACTCAAACTCAGGTCCTTTTGCTTTGCAGACAAGTGCCTTAACTGGTGAGCCATCTCTCCAGCCCCACCTTTTCATTTTTAACTGAGGATATTAGCTGTTTTTTTTTTTTTCTGCCTGGAAACATCATTTTTCAAATAGACGTTTGCTACTCAGAAGTTAATCCTTATCTCCTTATAGATATGAATGAGCTACCAGATACTATCTGGCCCTAACCTATTTTCTACTTTACCTATGAGCATCTTCTTAAACTTTCTCCCTGAATTTGTCTCCTCTTACTAAAATACGACTTCTCAACAGAACAATGCAGTTTTTCTTCAAAGATTTCCATGAGGACATTTGCACAGGAGCCTCACATATACCTTGGAAGCTCAGCAGGTACACTCTGCTAATGGTTTGTTCTCTTTGTCTTTAGATTTCATCCAGAGGCTCAGGAAGAAAGCAGAAGACCATGGCCTTGGATGCAAACCCTCCCCTGCTACCAAAACTGAGGGAAAAGATGAATCCTCCCTACTGTGGAGATCAGACCTTGAATGATCTCTAGGCCACTTGCCCACTAGGATAACACTGAATGCAAAATGGATTTCCCGCCTTTGTTCTGGTTCCTTATAAAATGATGAGAAAGTGATGAGAGAAAGCAGATCTTTGGGATGTTAATCCTCAGCCTTCTCAGGTTGGTAGCTCTCTGAATGAAGCGCTGCTTAAAGAGCTGAGTCCTGTGTTCCTGCCTGTGTGACAGGCAGCACTGACGTTACTTAGAAAATAAGGCCAGTTTTACAGGGATTTAAAGCAGCACACTATGGAGTAGACGACCGTATTCTGTAGGCGTTTCTTGTTCAATGCCAGCAACCTGAGGTATGTATGGTTCATGTTTTTGTTTTGTTTTGCCAGTCTCCACTTGCATCACAGGGCTTGGGCACTGTCTTGAGATGCTGGGATGATGGAAGCCCCTGCAGCCGCAGAGACACCTTCAGAGAGCCAGCAAACACCCACAGCCAATCCTCCAGATTGCTCTCCACTCACCTTACGGCTGGACTTCAGATCTTCACCCAGCAGGGCTTCACCCACTGGAGACTCAAGTTTCAAGCTTGAGTCTATGGGGCCATACATTCAAACGACCAGCTAGAGAAGCTTCTCTATCTCTCTCTCTTTTTTTTTGGGGGGGGGGAGTGGGAGAGTTGAGGTAGGATCTCGCTCTAGCCCAGGCTGACCTGGAATTCACTATGTAGTCTCAAGATGGCCCTGAACTCATAGTGATCCTCCTACCTCGTCCTCCAGAGTGCTGGGATTAAAGGTGTGCTCCACCGGGCCAGGCTAAGAAGCTTCAGATGAAGGTTACCCCTGGGGTGACTCAAATCTCACCATAGTGCTGAGAAGAGGCAGTGGGCTGTTCAGCTCCAAGACCTCTATCACACCTCCACGGTTCAAGGCCACTGCACAAGAGGCGTGGGAAGAACATAAGAGCCGAAGGAAGGGGAGGACTGCTGAAAATGCTTTCTTCCAACGTGAACTTGAGGTAGGTGCCTGACTACCTACACCAGACCTTTGCAAAGGGAGAAACAAGATGACGACATTAGGGCTGAAGACATGGCTTAGCGGTTAAGACGTTTGCCTGCAATGCAGAAGGACCTGAGTTCAATTCCCCAGTGCCCATGTAAAGCCAGATAAGCTTGTGTCTGGAGTTCAGTTACAGTGGCTGGAGGCCCTGGCACCCCCATTCTCTCTCTCTCTCTCTCTCCTAAATAAATAAAAAAAATCTTTTAAAAAAAAAGATGACGACATTAGAACAGAAGAGACTCGATGGAGGATGGATTTGAGGGGGAAATAAGAGTGATGGAAGGGAATGAGTAATGGCTTACAGAAGTCAATAAGGTTATAAAAACAAAAGAACAAAAACCACCGTGGACTGGAGAGCTGGCTCAGTGGTTAAGGAACCTGCCTGCAGAGCCCACGGACCCAGGTTTGATGCCCAGCAGCCACGGACAGCCAGGTGCACAGGTGGGGCCCGGGCGCGTGCCCTCTCGACGGAAGCCCGCGGAGGGCTTCGTCCTCGCCGCCGGCCGGCTCG
>PVHP010013398.1:0-15199 GCA_004024765.1 Zapus hudsonius | reverse complement strand
TGCGTGTGTGTGCAGGTGTGATATGTGTGATGTGGAGTCTGCATGTGCATGCACATGCGCATGTGTGTGCAGAAGCATGGCTCCTCCCTGGGTGTCTCCCTCTGCTCTACCCTGGCTTCCCTGAGTCTCTTCACCGATTGTTGAGCCCCAGCAAGTCTCTGGGACTCTGGCCCTCCTGCTTGGACAGGAAGCACACTTAACCACTCAGCAGGGTTTAGAGGGAGAGGGACAGATAAAATGGGCACACGGGGCCTCCTGCCACTGCAAACAAACCCGAGGCATGTGGCACTCTCATGGTACCAGCCTGGGAGGCCAAGGCACAGGATTGCAATTTCAAGACCAGCCCTGGTTATATAGAGAGCCTGCCTCAACAGGTACCCAGGTACCGAAAAGAAGAAACCAAGTATGGTTCTCTTAAAGAGATGTTATCTTTTTTTTTTTTTTTTTTTTTTTTTTTTTTTTTTTTTTTTTTTTGGTTTTTCGAGGTTAGGTCTCACTCTAGTCCAGGCTGACCTGGAATTCACTATGTAGTCTCAGGGTGGCCTCGAACTCATGGTGATCCTCCTACCTCTGCCTCCTGAATGCTGGGATTAAATTCTGGGATTAAAGGCGTGAGCCACCATGATGTGTGTGAGTGCAGGTGTTTTCTTAAGGTAAGGGAAGCAAGTGATTTGTTCTTTCAGGTGTTAAAGTGGTGTATTCCTTTTGAAAGGGTCACAGAAGTTCATTGAGTCTTCATCAATAGACCGCTTATTAGAAAGAATTTCTGGGCCCTTGCTGTTAACACTTGCATACTTACATGGATATGGTCAAAAAATTCTTACAGGGCTGGAGAGATAACTCGGCGGTTAAGGCACTTGCCTCTAGTGCCTAAGGCCCCGGGTTCAATTCCCCATGACCCACATAGACCAGACCCATGGGGTGGTGGCCCTGGTGCATTCATTCTCTCTCTCTCTCTCTCTCTCTCTCTCTCTCTCTCTCTCTCTCTGCTTGAAAATGAATAAATAAAATATTTTTAAAAATTCTTACACAATATCTTTCATAAATTTTCTATAAGCCTTAGCACACAGGAAGTGGCAAAATTTGCCCTTTGGACACCACCACGCCTGGCCTTCTAGCCTTCCTTGTATATATGAAATAGATTGCAAAATACATTGTATGGACTGGACCTTTGTGCTTAATTTGCATATGACACTCCTGCCTGAACTGTTCTCCATCATTATCAGGATAACTGACCAGTGTTCTTTGTCATTGCTGGAGTTGTTTTTCTGCTTTTTTGAGATCGGGTCTTGCTTTGCTCAGGCTGACCTGGAATTCCCTATGTAGTCAGACAGCAATTTTGATTAAAGGTGTGTCCCACTCCGCCCACTTTTCTTGGAGTATATGTGGTATGCATGTATGTGTGCTGGTGTATTGTGGGTACATGTGGAGGCCAGAGGTGAGCATCAGGTGTCTTCCTAATTTGTTCTCTTGTCTGTACCTCCCGTTTTTCTGCCCCATGCTGGGATTGCAGAAGCCCACCATAGTTTCTGGCTTCTGATGGAGGGTCTGAGGATTGAACTTGGTTACTCAGGCTAGAGTGGCAAGTGCTTTATCCATTGAGCCATACTTGCAGCCCCCAAAATGCAATCAAAGTAAAAACCCAACGTTCCATCGAAGGGTTTGAAAATGAAGACATAAGAAGCATCAAGAAGTTGATGTGGGGCCCCTCCCAACACTCAGGATGCCACCCTGAGAATACAGAGTGCATTCCAGGTTAGCTTGGGCTAGAGTGAGACCCTACCTTGAAAAAGAAGCTTAGGGCTGGAGAGATTGCTCAGTGGTGAAGTTTGCAAAGCCTAAGGGCCTGGGTTTGATTCCCCAGTACCCACATGAAGCCAGATGCTCAAAGTGGCACATGCACCTGTAGTCCGTTTGCAGCGGCTGGAGGCCCTGGCATGCCTGCCTGTTATTTCTCTCTGCCTCTCCTCTGTCTCTCCTGTACTTGCAAATCAATAAAAATATTTAAAATTCAATAAAAAGTTTACCTGGTGTGGTGTAGACCTTGCCTAGAATAATCCCTGCAGGCTGAAGTAGGAGGATGGCTGTGAGTTTGAGAGCAGCCTGGACTACCTATAGTTGTTTTGGTTGGGGAAATGTAATTAATATTTTCTTGGCTTATCTGTTTAGCAATGACAAGTACAGTTTGGAGCTAAGATACTTGGATTTGAATTTCTGCTCAGCTGTTTACTAGCTGTGTGACTTTGAACAAGGTAATAGTGATTTCTGTCTTTGAAGAAATGTAAGAGGAATTAAAAGCCAGATGTGTGTAAAGTATTAGAACAGGTGCTCAGGCTGTTCTACATACATTGAACGCAATAAACGTGAGCTATTGCAAGCACTAAGTCACATCACAGGAACTATGAAGAGTCTAAAATACTTAAGTACTGATTTGTACTTTATTGATATTTATTTTAAAGGGGACAATTCATCTCTTTCGGAAACCACAGAGATCCTTTCTTGGAAAGTTATTACAGGAATTTAGACTTGTAGCCGCTGACCCGAGGGTAAGTTCTGCCTTCAGCTTACTTTTAATTATTGTGAAGCAACATCGTAATACAGAAATCTGGCAGTTCTGCTATTTGTGAGTTAGTGTGACAGTGTGCTTGCTTGCTTCTGGAGGTGCTGAGCCTCTGTCTCTGCTTGGATATGTGAAAGGGGCCAGCCTTTTCCTTAACTTCCTTTGGATCTGTTACCTCAATAAATACTTTCCTCCCCAAAATTGTGCCTGGTTTGGAGATTCATCCCAGTGGTGTGTGAGCTGACTGCGACAGGAAATAAAGGTAACTTTAAGTCAAGTGGAAATTACTCTCCATTGAACCCTAGCTTTCATTTTTTTGTATTGGATAAGCTTTTGGGGGGCGGATTTTCAAGGTAGGGTCTCACTCTAACCCAGGCTGACCTGGAATTCACTATGTAGTCTCAAGCTGGACTCAAACTCACAGCGAACCTCCTAGCTCTGCCTCTGAGTCCTGGGGTTAGAGGCGTGCACTACCACGCCCGGCTTGGATAAGCATTTTCTAAAATGTAAAATTATAGTTGTTTGATGTTGCTTTCTTTATTGGAAGGAAGCAGCACTTTAGTTCATTCTTATTCTAATTATTCATCTATTTATTTATGAGAAAGAATTGGCATGCAAGGGAACTCCAGACACACACGCCACTTTGCATATCTACTGTTACGTGGGGAATCGAACTAGGACCATCAAGCTTCTGCAAGCAAGCACTTTTAACTGCTGAGCCGTCTTCCTGGCCCCCGCTTCCTTTTTTATTCTTCAGGTTATAAAGTGCTGATGTTCATTGTTCCTAATTCTTTTTTTGAAACAAAAAATTTATACTTGCATGTGTGCACATGGTCATGCCAGGACCTCTTGCCGCTTGTTTTTGCATCTGGCTTAAGTGGATGGTTTGGGAATTGAACCCTGACCAGCAGACAGAGTCCCTAGTCCCTACTTTTTTTTTTTTTTTTTTGAGATAAAGTCCCTGTCATCATGGAATTTACCCTCCAGTCTGTAAGCCAAAATAAACAACTTTACTTCCATCGGCTGATTTGGTCAGGTGTTTTCTGCCTGCAGTGAGACGTTTACTGCAAAACTTGTATATTGTCAGAGCTTTATAAGCCATTTTGTGGGAGTTTGAAAAACCAAAAGGTGGAGAGAAATGTGGACTATGGAGGCTCAACTTAGAGGGTTCCAAAGGGGAGAAAGGACTTTATCAGGAACTGAGCTAGAGGTAGTTCATGTGATATTGTGGCGAAGAAACTGGCTACGTTCTTTTGGTGTCCTGAGACTTGAGCAAAGTTGAATTTAAAAGTAATGGGCCAGGCATGGTGGCGCACGCCTTTAGTCCCAGCACTGGGGAGGCAGAGGTAGGATGATTGCTGTGAGTTCAAGGCCACCCTGAGACTACATAGTGAATTCCAGGTCAACCTGGGCTAGAGCCAGACCCTTCTTTGAAAAAACAAATAAAAAGTAATGGGTTTGTGTGTCTGGCAGAGGATATTTTAAGGCAGAAAAGCATTGAATCTGTGTCATGTTTCTCTCTGTTGCTCTGATTCAGCTTTTCAATGAAAGAGACCAAAACACAGAGCAGAAATATAGGAAAAGATACAAAGTTTGACACACAAAGACATGTGAGTAAATTTAAAGTCCCAGGCCCAGAGACCACTGCTGTAATTATGAAAAAGATCCCCCTGTTCCAGAACAGTCTAGTGCTCTGCTCTGGGGCTCAAGATAGGAAGAGTGGATAAGCTTTGTTCCCTGAGCACCAGGCTTCATCCCACCTGATAACAAAACTTGGCTTCATGGCCCATGGGGACTTGGGACTAACAGAATGAGAGGTCCAAGGTATCAGAGGTCACGGAATATTGTGCCACGGCTCCACGGAGTTGCGGAGGGAGGCATGGGGCATGTGGAAGGGTCAGAGTCCAGAACCATAATGGCAGTGGAGACGCAGGGTGTTAGAGATGCTAGATCTTTGGGGCATCTGCCAAGGAAAGCTGCGGCTTGAGGGCCCATCTGGCCTCATCACAGCTACTGAACAGGGAGCCCCAGGACGTGGTCTTGCCTCGGCCCAACTTGCTGTGCCCTCGTCCCTCCTCTTGGAATGGCAGTGCATCATACAATTGGAAGTATGGGACTTGTGTTTTAAGTTTACAAGGCTCCCAGGTGAAACTGCCTTGTGTCTCAGATGAGACGTTAGACTTTGGAGCAGTGTCAGAACTAAACCTTTGCTGTTGGAGTGAATGTATTTTGCATTATGAGATGACCACGAAACTGTGAGGCCACATGGTGGAAGTTATGTTTTAAATGTGGTCTGTTTGGGTGTCCAGTGGACAAGGGTGGACTTGTGATGGTTCATATTGATATTGTCAATGTGAAAGGACCTGGAACCACAGGTGAGGGGTTATGTAGATTAGGTTAGCCTCTGTGCATGTCAGTAAGGGCTGATCTTGATTGGTTAATTAGGATGGGAAGACCCACCTCAACTGTGGTGACAAGGTCCCATGGGCTGGGGGCCTGGACTGGAGGAAAAGGAGAGAGCTGCCTGAGCAACAGCATTCGTTGCTCTGCTTCCTCCCTGTGGACTGAAGTGACCAGCACCTGCCACCATGGATGAAGCCGGAGCTGTAAGCTGAAATCAGGCCTCCCCCCCCTTACACTGGTTGTTCCAGCACTGAGAAGCTGACTCAGCTGTGAGGCCTGGACTAGCCTCAGACTTCTGTGCAGCCCCTGCTGACCTCCACCTTGACTCTTCCTCCCTGTCCTGGTCTACAGGTGTGCACTGCCACGCCCAGCAGGTAGCTAGATCTGTCAAGAATGCGAGTTTCTGGTCATTTACCAGAAACCCTAGCCGTGTGGTGGCGCACGCCTTTAATCCCAGCACTTGGGAGGCAGAGGTAGGAGGATCAGCATGAGTTCAAGGCCAGCCTGAGACTACATAGTGAATTCCAGGTCAGCCTGGGCTAGAGCGAGACCCTATCTCAAAAAAAAAACAAAAAAAACCAGAAACCCTAGCTCTCCTGGGCTGCCTCCTACTTCCACTCACTGAGTCCTGTCCAGCTGTGCGTCTGCCTGAGGGCGTTCCTCTCCCCCTGTTCACATGTCACTTTGCCCAAAGGGTCTTCTCCCACCACTCTGTCTGGAAGAGAACCTTCTCCGTATCTCCTTTATTGTTTCTCCTAGTGAGACAGAAGAGGAGAAAGCGAGGCAGGTTCAGCCAGGGGTTGAGGCCCAGAGGGAACCAGAAGATGCCAAGCATCTGGTATCTCATTCTGGCCCAAGAGTGAAAACCCCTCACCTAGACTAGAACTCGTGTCTGACTGACCCCGATCTATGGCGCCACCTGCTGTCCACAGTCGAACATGCACAGAGGGGCGCAACCTGTGATCCATCCTCCAGATTCAGAAACAAGTCAGATTTTCCCTGCCTACTTGGGAGAGTAAATAAAGGTGGCAGGCTGGCATGGGTGCCTCCCCTCGTTAATCCTAGTCTTCCTGCTCTGTTTCTTTCTTTTTTTAAAAAATATTTTCTTTATTCATTTTCAAGCAGAGAGATAGATACAGAGAGAGAGAGAGAGAGAGAGAGAGAGAGAGAGAGAACACACCAGGGCCACCACCTTGTGGGTCTGGCATAGTGGGTCCTGGGGAATTGAACCAGGAGCCTTAGGCACTGGAGGCAAGTGCCTTAACCGCTGAGCCATCTCTCCAGCCCCCTGCTCTGTTTCTTGTTCCCTAATTTACCACGTGCAGATTCCCACTCTGGATCTGCCATGTGGGCACTCTCACTTTTCCCTAAGTCTCCCCCCAGGGGAAAGCACGTGACCAATGCCAAGTGTGTTCCCCTCTTTTGAGCTCTCAGATTGTCCCCCAGATTTCACCTCCCACAGGCTCGCAGTCCCTCTAACCTTTCCTCAAAGCTTTCCACGTGTTCGCAACCGCTTCTGATCTTCCCTTTGTAAGCCTCAGTTTCCCTAGCCTTCCACGCATCCCCAGCTTCAGTCTACCTCGCTTTCTAAGCCTCAGTTTTCCTGGATGGATAATGGGAAGAAAGCCAAGCCTGTGAGTTGGCTCAATGCCGCAGGTTCCCCAGTAGAGATCAGCTAGCAGCTGCGTGAGTGGAGTGGGGAGTGACAAGGACAGTCTCCAGAGAAACCGTGAGAGCGCCCAGAGGGTCAGAATTTTCACCCGTAGCTGAAGAAGAGATTGAGAAGAGAAGAGAAAACTAGCGGTTTTTGAGTTAGAACTGAAAAAAGCCGGCAGGTTTGCAGTGTAGGGAGAGATTACATCCTTCATGAGTTAGGATTCAGAAAAGCAGGCCAACTGAGCTGTCAAGACCTACAAGTAACTGCGTTGAGGGAGGGGCTTCCGGGAGTGTAAGTACATTACCTCCCAAGATTTGCAGACTTGCTAATTGCTTCCTTTGGTCCCTTCGGGTTACCCATAGCCTCTCTAAACACATTTATAGAGACAATGATATATATTTTTTTCAAACCATCTGGGAGTTTGTGTTAGAATTTATTTTCTTTGGGGCTGGGAAATGGCTCAGCAGTTAAAGGTGCTTGCTTGCAAAGCCTGCTGGCTCGGGTTGGCCCAGGTTCAATTCCTCAGCGCCCACGTGAAGCCAGATCACTGAGTGACACGTGTCTGGAGTTAGTTTTCGGGAACTAGAGGCCCTGAACACGCCCCTTCGTGTTCCCTCCTACCCCCATCTCTATCTCCGCTCACAAATAAATAAAAAATATTGAAAAGGAATTTGTATTCTTTTGAGAAATGCTCTTTGTAGGATGGTTCTTTTAGGTTTGTGTATTGTAACAATCATGGGTTATGACGGCGTTAGGATATGGAGAAAGCATGGCTTCTGACTATCAGGGTGCGTGTCAGCCACTTGAGCAACCCAGTGAGATCAAAGGTTTTCCCTCCACAGTCCTGGAAGATCCTCCTCTTCGGGGCGGTGAACTTGGTGTGCACTGGCTTCCTGCTGATGTGGTGCAGCTCTACTAACAGCATAGGTAGGTCACGCTCGCGTGGAGCTGCTTTGGCTCTGGATTTTCCATAAACGTGTATTTTTCTCATACAGACTTGGTCACCTGCAATTACATGATTCAAATGATGTCAACAACTTATTGTATTTTTACCCTTATTCTGTTTTGTTGTTTGTTTGCTTAATTTGCTTGGATTTTTTTTTTTTTTAATCAAGAGAATATATTTGAGATGAGCGCAGTGGTCTCAGCACTCAGGAGGCTGTGAGTTCAAGGCCAGCCTGGGGCTATACAGTGAGTTCCACCTTGCCTGGGGGGGGGGGCACAGCAAGCAAACTACCCTGTACAGTACAGAGTTTATTTCTTCATTTGGACATTAACTTTGTTGTTGTTGTGTTGTTTGTTAGTGTGTTTTTGAGATGTAGACTGAGGTGAGCTCTGTGTAGCCAAGAGTGACCTTGAAGTTGATTTTCCTGCCTCGACCTGCTGAGTGCTGGCGCTTCCCTGGGTGCTGGGCAGGCCCTCCACCAGCTCAGTTGCACTGTGTGGACATGAATATTTTAGCATTTTATACAAAGCACTTATGAAACAACTTTCTTTTTCATATAGTAGATTAAAATTTCAGGGCTGGAGAGATTGCTCAGTGGTTAAGGAACTTGGCTTTGGTGCCTAAGGCCCTGGATTCAATTCCCCAGTACCCACATATGTCAGACCCACAAGGTGGTGGCCCTGGTGTACCCTCTCTCTCTGTCTGTATTTCTCTGATTGAAAATGAATAAATAAAATATTTTTTAAAAAAACTTCAGGGCTGGAGAGATGGCTCAGCAGTTAAGGCACTTGTCTCCAGTGCCTAAGGCCCCAGGTTCAATTCCCCAGGGCCCACATGCGCCAGACCCACAAGGTGGTGGCCCTGGTACGTGCGCTCGCTCTCTCTCTCTCTCTCTCTCTCTGCTTGAAAATGAATAAATAAAATATTTTTAAAAACTTCATACAGTCTACATAATAAGATTTTTTAACTGTTGGTTTTGTCTTAAAAAGAGAATTCTGTAATTTTTAAAAATATTTATTTTCAAGCAGAGAGATACAGAGAGAGAGAGAGAGAGAGAATGCACCAGGGCCACCACCTTGTGGGTCTGGCTTATATAGGTCCTGGGGAATTGAACCCGGGGCCTTAGGCACTGGAGGCAAGTGCTTAACCGCTGAGCCATCTCTCCAGCCCTACATAATAAGATTTTTTTTAACTGTTGGTTTTGCCTTAAAAAGAGAATTCTGTAATTTTTTTCTTGTATCTTAGCCCAAGCTAACCTGGAATTTGCTCTAGTTAAGGCTGACCTTGAACTCATGGTGCTCCTCCTGTCTCTACATCACCACATCTGTGTAATGAGTTTTTCCTTTTTTAAAAAAAAATTTATTTATTTATTTATTTATTTTTCCTTTTAAAATTTTTATTTATTTATTTATTTTGGTTTTTCGAGGTAGAGTCTCACTCTAGCCCAGGCTGACCTGGAATTCACTATGTAGTCTCAGGGTGGCCTTGAACTCAAGGCAATCCTCCTATCTCTGCCTCCTGAGTGCTGGGATTAAAGGCGTGCGCCACCAATCCTAGCTTATTTATTTATTTACTTACTTACTTATTTGAGAGAGAGAGAGGAAGAAAAGAAAGAGCTTGGATAGGACAGGTCCTCCTGTCACTGCAGACGGTCTCCAGATGCATGCACCTGCTCTCCATGGGTACTGGAGTCTAGTTCATTTGCAGCGGTGAGAAGCCCTGTCTCAAAGAAGGTGGAGCACAGACACCCTTGAAATTTTCCTTTGACCTCCACACATGTATGCTGTGGCATGCAACCCATATGCACACCCAAATTAAATATATATAGTGCTGAGATGAAAATCAGGAAGGAAAGTGGTCTCCGGAGTTGGGGGCATTTGCAGCTTCATTTTTCCTTATGCAAAAAAAAAAAAAAAAAAATCAGGTTCTTAGGTCAGCGTTAGTGTCCACCATGTTGGCTACGTGCTAGCCAAGTATAGATAACGCCCAGCGAATGAGGGAAGTCAGTTACAACAAACTTGTTTTTTAATGATGATGAATAATCCCTAATATGTACAATTCTGGTGTTTAGCTGTATTTCCTTTAAGAATGGATTAAGAACATTTAGTGAATCTTGTCTTTTTGCAGCTTTAACAGCTTATACTTACCTGACCATTTTTGATCTTTTTAGGTAAGTGATCTTTTTAAAATATTTTACCGTTTTAGAGCCAACAAGAATGTATTGCATTGAATTTACTAAGTTTCTTTGCTTAAAGAACAATAATTAGCTAATTAACTACAGAAAAGCTAAATACCCAGGCACCAAATGAAGGCTCAAAGGATGGGAAGAAAACAGAAGGATAAGCCACATTCATAAAATCACACACTTGACAAGCTCATTCTTTGGTTTATTGTACCCTCTCCCTTGCCCACAGTTTTATTTCCTACAGTTCCAGTTACTGATGGTCAACTACAGTCTGAAAATGCTAAGTAGAAAATTCCAGAAATAAGCAATGCATGAGTTTTAGGTTGCATGCCATTCTGAGTCATGTAATTAAATCTGCCCTGCCCTATCCATCCCCCTCCCCCAGGACACAAATCACCTCTTGGTTCAGTTTAGCACACTGCCTTCCGTCCATCCGTCTCTCGGTGGCTGCATTGGTTGCCTGATGGACTGTTCCGGTACTCTTCCACAGTGACGTGATGGTACACCAGTGTCTTCCTGTAGGCCCTAGAGCATCTCACCCGAGAGGCTCGGTGGGTAAAGTGCTTACCTCACAAGCATGAAGACCTGAGTTAGATCCCAGTCCTCATGTGAAAGTGCTGGGCATGGCTCTTGGGAAGGGGTGATAGGCAGACCCTCAGAGACCCTGGCTCAAGAAGACACGACACCACCCTTGAGGATAACAGCCAAGGTCACTCTGGCTCCACAGTCAGTGAAGTGCTTGTTATTCGACATGGGACCTGAGCTCAAGCCCCAGTGTTTACACAAAAAATGCCAGGCGCCATGGCGTGCTTATATCCCATCAGTGCGGAGACAGGCGGATCCCTGGGGCCCTCTGGCCAACCCGTCTAGACTGACAAACTCCAAGGCAATGAGAGACCCTGTCTCAAAACTTGATGCCTAGGAACAATACCTGAGCTGTCCTTTGGCCTCCATGATCATTAACACACACAAAAAGATATTTTCAGATATCCCTTTCACGTAAGCTTCATTATACTATATTGTTACTATTCTACTACTTTACTAGTTACTGTTATTCTCTTATTTATTTTTTGGTTTTTTTCGAGGTAGGGTCTCGCTCTAGCCCAGGCTGACCTGGAATTCACTATGTAGTCTCAGGGTGGCCTTGAACTCATGGCAATCCTCCTACCTCTGCCTCCCGAGTGCTGGGATTAAAAGCATGTGCCACTACGCCCAGTTTGTTACTCTCTTATTAAATGTAATGTATAAAGTTTATCATATATTTGAAAGACAAACATATATTGTATATAACAATATAGAGTTCAGTACAATACACAGTTCAAGCATCCAAGGAGGGGTGGGAATGTATACCCTGTACATAAAAGACTACCAACTATGAAAAAATGAGGCCAGACATGGTGGTACATATATGTAATCCCAGCATTGAGGAGGTATTTGCAAGTTTGAGGCTAGCCTAGGCTACACAGCGAGTCACAAGATCCTATCACAGATACACAAAACAACTGAAAGTAGACCTATTTATTTAGGAGATTCTACATGTGAAAACTGCGGTATTTTAAAGATGGCACTAGGCCGGACGTAGTAGCACATGCCTTTAATCCCAGCACTCAGGAGGCAGAGGTAGGAGGATTGCTGTGAGTTCAAGGCCACCCTGAGACTACATAGTGAATTCCAGGTCTGCTTGAGCTAGAGACCCTACCTCGAAAAACCAAAAAAAAAAAAAAAAAGAGAGATGGCACAAAATTCTGAAGCTAATAAACATTGATTAATTCATTAAAATTTTAAGTTGGGCATGATGACTCACATCTGTAATCCCAGCATTCAGAAAGGGAGGGTGAGGTAGGAGGATCACTATGAGTTAGAGGCCAGCCTGGGCTACCAAGTAAGTTCCAAGTCAGCCTGGGCTACAGTGAAACCCTGACTCAAAAGTAGAAATTTTGAAAACTTAGTTTATCTTTGCATGTTATCATCTGGTTCTTTCTAACACAAAGGTAATTTTATTTTTCCTTAGTTTAATAACATGTTTAATAAGCTACTGGGTAATGATGAGGAAGCCTAGCCCTGTGTATTCATTTGGGTAAGTTAAAATTATATTTTCTGCTACTACTATTACAATAATGGTGCAGTGAGCACTGACAGTACTATTCTGGAAAGTGAATGCAGATAGAGAAAGAGAGAGAGAGAGAGAGAGAAAATGGCCATGCCTGGGCCTCTTGCCATTGCAAAGGAACTCCAGATGTATGCACCACTTTGTGCATCTGGCTTTACGTTGGTATTGGGAAATTGAACCTTGGCTGCCAGGCTTTGCAAGCAAGCACCTTGAGCTGCTGAGCCGTCTCTCCGGCCCTCTTCTATTTTTCTTATTTCTCCTTCCCCTTTTCTCTCCCTTCCTTTCCCTTTTCCTCTTGAGCCAGCTGCACTGGAACATGTCTATAATGGCAGCACTCAAGAGCTTGAAGCAGGAGGATTGCAAATTCAAGTCCAGCCTGGGCTATTAGTGATTCTGTCTCAAAACACAGTTACTTAACTCTTCCTACAAGTTGTTTTCCTTTTAAAAATATATTATTTATTTATTAATGTGTGTGTGTGTACATGCCAGAATCTATTTTCTATCTTTTTTTTTAATAGCTGTTTAGGGAAAAGATCTTTTTTTAAAAAATATTTTATTTATTCATTTTCAAGCAGAGAGATACAGAGAGAGAGCATGCACCACGGCCACCACCTTGTGGGTCTGGCATATGTGGGTACTTGGGAATTGAACCCGGGGCCTTGGGCACTGGAGGCAAGTGCCTTAACTGCTAAGCCATCTCTCCAGCCCTATTTTCTATCTTTTTAGACTGAGTGGCTGGGAAATTAAGCCCGGGTCAGCAGGCTTTGCAAGCAAACACCTTTAACTGCTGAGCATTTCTTGATTCTGGAAAAAGCCCTTCATTTTTTTCTCACACATCATAAAAATATCATCTAATATAAGAGAGCACCTTTCAGCTTTTAGTAATTTCTAAAATGATAGAAGCAGAAATTTCAAATTCTTTTAGTCATACATTACCCAACCCAAAGTCTTGAGATTAAAATCTATGTCCATTCATGCATAATATTAAAATGTACCAATTTAGTACTTTTATAAAATACTTTCATGAAATACTTCCTACTTTCTTCAACTGTAATATTCTCAAAATATCAAAGAATTTACTGGGTCATTTTAGTCAAGAGTAACAAATGTCACAGCCAACCTGCCCTCACATCTGCTGTATATTTTCCTTCTAGAAGCTCTGTAGTCTAGTAGTTTGGCTAATAACAGATTGCCCGCACATATGTTGAAAAGAGACTGGATAGACTCATGATATCCTAATTAATTTTCTGATTTCAGATTTGAAAGATTAGAAGTCTTGGCTGTGTTTGCTTCCACAGTCTTGGCACAGTTGGGAGCCCTCTTCATATTAAAAGAAAGGTAGGTAACTTTTACCTATGACATCTAGCAATAGGAAAACAGCCAGAGAGGCACATCTGCTTTGAAGTGGGTATGAGAACTGTGCTGCTAGCCCAGGCTGACCTGGCACTCACTCACTCTGTAGTCCCAGGCTGGCCTTCTAACCTCTGCCTCCCAAGAGCTGGGAGCAAAGGCGTGTGCCATTAAGCCCAGCCTAGTTTTGGGGTTTTGAGGCAAGATATCATCACCTGGGGCTCAAACTTGCTATGTAGCTGAGGAGGACCTTGAAATCCTGATTTCTGCCTCCACTTCCTGATGCTGGGGTTACAGGCATATGCCCCTTGCCTGGCTGGGGCGTTCCAGGAATAGTTTCCTCTTGTTTCAGACCTTCCCTGCCTTCTTTTTCACTTTTTTCTTTCCTTGAGGTTTCTAAATTCAGCCATGAGTATATGTGAATGAGAGGACCAGCCACACATGCCTTGATGCTCATTGCAAGCCCACTGAGATGGGGCAGGACAGGGTTAGTGGAGCAGATGGCTGTGATCTCCTGGCCCCCATCACTGCAGTCGATGCTAACGTCTATGAATTCTAAGAGATTAAGTTTATATTTAGTACGGGTTTTTAGTTACATAATTGGTTTGGTTTTGAATTCTGTCTAGCCCAGAATGACCTGGCACTCACTCTGTAACCTAGGCTGGCTTCAAACTCACAATAATTCTACCTCAGCCGCATTAGTGCTGGGATTAAAAGCGTGTACCACAACACCCAGTTCATATGATTTATAGGACTTACTGGATTTTTCTTTCTTTTAGTGCAGAACGCTTTGTGGAACAGCCTGAGATACACACGTAAGATTTAAATTTATTGATTTTTTAGTATATTTTAAATTTTTAGTGCTAGAGATTGACCCAGGGCTTTATGCACACTACAAAAGAGCTATTTTGCTAGCATTTGACTTCAACCTAAGAACTTTGTTTCAGTTTTTTCAAGGTAGAATGTCACTCTAGCCCAGGCTGACCTGAGACTCACTCTGCAGTTCCAGGCTGGTCTTGAGCTCACAGCAATCCTTCTACCTCTGCCTCCCAAATGCCGGGATTAAAAGCATGCACCACCACACCTGGCCACATTTTTTAAAAATATAATTTACTATGAATTTTGACTCCAATTATAATTTATATATTATGAAATAACACTTGCCCAGTATCAGAGTTCAGAGTGTGGCAGGGTAATTTTCACTAGCTGTTTAAGAATAAAATCTCTAAATCCCAAGACACCTTTAACAATTCTCAAACCCTAGACATTTATATTGTTGTTGTTTTTTGAGATAAGGTCTCGCTCTAGCCCAGGCTGACCTGGAATTCATTGTGTAGTCTCAGGCTGGCCTCGAGCTCGCAGCGATCCTCCTACGTCTGCCTTCTGAGTGTGGGGATTAAAGATGTGCATCAAGTAAAAGTGAATTTTTTTCTTTTTTAGGGGAAGATTATTGGTTGGTACTTTTGTGGCTCTTTCTTTCAACCTGTTCACGATGCTTTCTGTTCGGAATAAACCTTTTGCTTATGTCTCTGAAGGTATGTTTTTTTTTTTTACTATTAATGAAAAAAACCAAGTCACTTTCAGAGAAAGTCCTTTGTTTCATTCATTTGTACATTAATGAGAAATTATATTCAGAAAAGAAGGGAGGACTAGCCCCATGGTTCTCGAGTATTTGCAGAGGATTACAAAACAAATTTTCATTAGCTCAGCTGTAAAATAATATAAAAACAGGCAAGACTAACCTTGAATTAAATTACATATGATGAATTACATTTACCAAGTCATGTGACTAAGACGTTAAACATGAAATCTAAGACACGTCTTCTTTGAACATGTTAGAAGAGCATTAGTGTACTCATGAGACAGACAGGCTGACAGAAAAGAATTGTTTTATTAGGGAACTACATTCTAGAAACGTCTCTTTAGGAATTGGTAAATTCACATGTATTTTTTTAAATAATTATTTTATTTATTTATTTATTTATTTA